>JAOTRQ010070660.1:0-12465 GCA_028565875.1 Hoplisoma paleatum
ACACACACACACACACACACACACACACACACACACACACACACACACACACACACACACACACACACACATGATTAACTCATTTAATCTAATTGTATTCTCAGCAAGTAACCAAAAAGAAAAACACCAAAGATATATGCATACTATTTACACCATACTATTTACTTCCCCAACACATAGCCATAATACAGTCTGGTTGTGTCATCAGTGTTTTTTTTTATCTGTTCCCCCACTCCGTCACTTCATAATGACAACATTAACGGCACCAGTGCCTTCCTTAAACGATATGCAAAATGTCAGAGTGAAATTAATAATGACATTCATGTCTCTGTGTGAATACCGATATTACACAGTTGGAAAACCGAAAGAGTGGAAAATCTCCTCGGAGCTATCGTGCTCCGCTGTTTGTCACTGACATCTTTTCGAAGCATCTGAGAAGTCTTTCTCCAGCACGGCGAAAGCCTTTCCACAACGCCGACACGCCCGTAGACATTTGAGCCGTGTCAGAAAGACCGCTCAATGTGTCAGCCAGCAGACAATTTAAAATTCATTCCGTTCAGCACCCGAGGTTCACCGGCAAATATCAAGGTCACGAATTTCAATCACTGCCAATAAGACTCTTATTTATAGGTCTGCATTTTAGACACATACAAAAAAGAAAAGCGAAACCTTCAAAGAAATTGACTCCTGCAAATTCCTATGAAGTGTAATTATTAAGTATTGTTTAGGTGACAGAGATCAAATCCGGTTACACAATAAGTATTTATTACTATAACTGTCATCAAAATATCTTATTATATTAATATCTTAACATGCGATTAAAACCTATACAACCTTTTGTACACTATAACACAATAATATTTGAATACAAGTCTACATCCTGTGCAAAGCTTTTTAATCATAAATAAAAGATCAGCCCATAGATAGAGTAAAACTTATCTAGTACAAATGAATAGGGGGGTACATAAAAGTGTATAATTACACACTTCTGAACATTAAGTTTAGGCCCGACATTTAGTTCTGACAAGTTTTTAAAATCTTTGTGTGATTCTTTGTGAGAAATGGTCCACTTCTGAATCATTACGCATCTTGAAACCGATGTGAAGGAGGAACTTGCAATGACCTGCACAAATCCCTCGCCGTGCACACACACAAACACACTTTGATTCTGACTGCAAAAGCCGGATGTGTGCGTTGATCAGATAATACGCCGAAGTACGCTGAAGTAGTGTTGAATTCAACAGTGCCAATCGAGGCTTTAATTTTGCCCCGTCATACTGCGCCAAAGCGACACTCCATAGACTAGAAGCCTTCTGTTCTTCCATCTGCTTTGTTTTTAATCAGTCAGTCTAGTAATGTTTGGATGTTTTGTAGTAATGTTTTAAAACCCGACCAAATCGACATGGCAAAGCGGTGCTACTTTGAATTAACAGGCTTGTGAAGATGATTGGGTGAAATTAGTATAAAATCTTTGTCCCAAATTCTCAGCTTTCTGCTATATTCATCACTATACATCGAACCCTTGAGTTATGAACAGGTTAAACTTTATAAACTTTTATAAAAATAATACTTTTTTTCAACACAAATTACACAATTCTTAGCTTAGGCAGGTTGAGAAGCCATGAACAGTTATTTACAAATGTAAATACGTTACTACTCGTGCATGATTTGTATAAACGAAATTCATAATTTTATTTTATTTGCAAATTCGGGCACGTCAGTAATAATTTAACTATTTCACGACACTGTTATGTCGAATTGTCGTTTGAATGACCTAATTTAAAGATGAACACCTATTATAATCCTTGGTACTTATAGTTTCACAACATTTTAAACATTCCACATATAAACTTTTTTTAATATTTTGTTAAATTACTAACAACATATCTCTAAAGAAAGTGCAGAGTACAAAAACTGTACTGACGTGTGATGTGTGTGTATGCACAGTACAGTACTAT
This sequence comes from Hoplisoma paleatum, assembly GCA_028565875.1. Taxonomy (NCBI): domain Eukaryota; kingdom Metazoa; phylum Chordata; class Actinopteri; order Siluriformes; family Callichthyidae; genus Hoplisoma; species Hoplisoma paleatum. Next base: position 1,959 of record JAOTRQ010070660.1, read on the forward strand.
TGTGCCTTGTTTATTACAGTAATGTATGTTTTAAAGATGACAATTTAAAAATAAATATGCTGCTCTTTACCCCCCTCAGCAAAGCCTTTGCTTTGTTCGCCTGATGTGCACCTCAAAATGTTGTGCAGCATAAAAGATCTTGAAAGAAAGCTATTTAACTATATAAAATACTCTATTTATATTATTTCTCATTAGGAAAGGAGATTTAACATAAGAACATTTTGACCTAAAAACAAATCCTCACAACCAATTTAATTCGTAAGTCAAGGCTCCACTGCACTATCTACTACTACAAACTACCATGTGGAGTGATCCTCTGTCTTGAGAGATCAGTGTATATTGTTGAAACCTGAAACCTGAGACCCATTTATACACACATGCACAATGAATATGAACTCCCAGCCCCCCTTGATAAAGAGGTCATTCAAACACCAACCAGGTGATCCGCAGGCACTGACCCAATAATGCTTCACAACAATAATGCTACCTAACAATAAGCACATAAAAAGCACAGCCCTTCATTACTGACTTAAGTATGTTAGATACTGCAACCCTGACCATGTGGCACACTCAAGAGTTTTCTTTTTGTCTGACTCCACCGCGGCTTCCTAGCAACGCGTGTAACGCAACACCCTTTCGGTTGGAGCCAGGTGCACGCCCAACCTTTTGGATGCGAGTGGCTGAATGGCGACCCGATCTGTGACTGAATACCAATGTTAGCACACATAAAAGGGCTATTCAGCAAGCACCGACACAACCCCTCATCATTAGAGAGCTTTGATGTTCCCAGCGTAAGAGCTGAACTACATACACAGCAGTGTCTATGTCACGTTACCACATTACATAGCAATCTGGACTGGACCGGACACTCGTTAAAAATTCAAAGATCCTCGGTTGAAATGGGACACCTCTGTGGCTTGGAGGGGTGTGTGTGTGAGTGGATGGCTTTAACTGCAAGTGTCTCTGGGGTTTACGGTTCGGGTCGAGGTCATATGTTAAAGGTTCATGTGAGAAAGTCTCTACACAAGAGGTCTTAAGTATAGAAGAGCTGTTAATCTGCCTCGGCCATGTGGAGTGGACGTCTGAACGTAACGCAGTACATGTGTTAGGGTCAAAGGTTTACATATACTTAAAAGAGACATGTACAACATGATAGGCTTGAAATTGTAGAGACTTTTTGTTATAAGTTTACACATGACACATATGAAGTACCTTCAGAAAAAGTTCTAGAACGTTACTTCATTTTGTCCAAAAAAATAAATAACTGAGTATGGATGGTGCCCTCGCTATCTATATACTATTGCCCATAACCATTTTACAAATAGCATCCAAACCAGTGTGTAAGTACGAAGTCTAATAACCGTTATAAGTTTTATTTAGACTTGTTCAAAATTAATTTTGTAACGTGAATGCAAAGTATATTGAGGTCAAATGATTCTTTGAGATATTTAAGTTACTTATAGATGTTATATTTAGTAAACGCAAAACAAAGAATATACCACAACATCACATCTTCAATGATGCAGTATCTCCAATGAGGACACCTAGAATGGCACGGTGTACCCGTGACAATTTAAAATGAACACAGTGCAAATGAATGAGATTAACGTTAATGTACCTTAAACTATAACATCTCTGTGGAGAACTAGGTTCTGTTAATGATGACAGAATGTGAGGTTAGTTTATTACAATTGCAATAAGTATGCTCTTAAGGTTAATGTGACTTCATTCCGGGTGTGGAGTCTGTCTTTCTTTATTTTCCCTTAATATATGGATTTTAGGCTCTTATTGTAAATTTATTCATGCAGTACCTGTTCAAAAGTCTGTATGTATGTTTTATCCATTTAGCATATTAGCTTACATGTAGAATTTAGAACTAATTTATCCTGGTCAGGATGGTGGTTTGTAGGAAATCTCACTTGGAGACACACGTTCTCAGATTGTAAGTCCTCTGGACTGAGAAATATTCAAACATATGAGAAATAATAGTTCATTGTCCTCCTACAGGAAGTTATCAAAGATAAGTGGAAATTACGGAAGTAATATTTCCAACCCCATGTGAACAATTGCCAGAAATAATGCCTGATTGTGCCACACCAACACTATCTTACTATCACCTTGCCGCCGAAAACCAGTTAGTAAACTGATACCCAAAAGTCTCACAATTCTCCATAATTACACTGGTTTTGTTGTTTTTGTAATCTGTTCTAAATTTCGTTTGGATTAATATTACAAAATGTATTCGAATGCACAGTTCCCACTGTACCACCCTACCCAAAAGAATCTTAAAACAAAACAGCAGCTACAGATCCTCCCTTGCTGCTGGCAATCCCAGAGACTTGCTGTTGATGAAAAAGAAAAAAACATCACAGTGACATGTTTTTTTAATTTCTATATAAAATACAGTCAGTGTTCGCTTTGTGGTTAGGATACAAAAGAAAGCAAGTAAATGTAGTAGACCAAAAGATGTGATCTTGGGAAAGAATTAGTGGATTTGCAGTTACCTAGTTCCTGCGGTGAATTAATATACAACTCTAAACACAATGTGTCCAGCCTTGAATACTCTTAAAAGTCAGCCTTAAAAAGGTTTGAATTCCCAGATAATTTAACTTCTAGTGATGATTACTCTCCTATGGAATTAACTCATGGCCATCCAACAAACGGTTTAATTTGTGACTTGTCCCTTATCAGACTATAGTAAAGGCTGATCCATACATCTACATCAACGTAAGACAATGTAGTCACCTCAACAACATTGTTTTCCTTTTATAGTTCTGCATCAAGGTCATATATGCACCGTGAAGCTATTCACCACCACAAAGCAAAAGGGATGTCAAGTTTCTGAGGGGTTTGTTGTGTTTGTGTTCACCCTCCTGTTTTAGCCACGAGCGAGCGAGAGCAAGTTCATCATTGTAGATTAGTTGATCAATCATAACCAACAAATGCTTTTAGATGTTGGATTGGACATCACAGTGGCAAGTGGGTTAGCAGCAAGCATGAATCGTAGACGAGACTTTTTATCTGTGTAGGTTTACTCAGAGTGCTCCAATTTCCTCCAGCAATCCAAAAACATGCAGGTAAGGCAAATTGAAGATACACAATTATGTGTATAAATGTGTTTCATGTGACTTGTGTGATGAATGTTACCTAAAGTGTAAAGCATGTTGTAAACTATGACATAAATGTTAGCATATGACGTAAAATATCACATTAACTAAATGTTGGCTCATAAACAAAACATCATGGCACCATCATATGCAGAGAGGTAATACTTTATTTATAACTGTGCACACACACCAATGTTTTGAGGGTTATCATGAGTCCCCCTTGTGGAGAGCAATCTACAGATACATAGTTATAAAATTATAAATGTAAGGCAGAAGTATAAATTGCCAATAAGCAAGAAGACAACATGACTGAATACTTCTTGAATACTTCAAAGATTTAGTGCATATTGTTTTTAAAACTCATTTTAAACTAAATTAATAAATTCCAACCATCTGAACACTTTCTGATCCCAAAGTTAAATGGAACACAATGAGCACACACTCTAACCAGCATTTGTTTATGTAGGAGCACCATAAAATTACATTTTATCTTCTGCCATACTTTTCGGAATGCAGAAGAAAACCCAGAGTTCCAAAGGAAGCGGCAAAGACATGGTCAGTATCTTTCAGAGTCCTCAGACAGTACCCTGAGGCAGGGATTAAACCCAGGTTCCTATAATCCAGTTGGATGTCATACTTCACTTTTATTTTTGAATCCAGATCTTAAAAAGAAACAAAAACAGTTCAGTGAAAACTGTCCTTCTGGTTCGTTTTGGTATGGCAGCCAGAAGCAGTACTATGAAGGCAACCTGATGTGTTTAGATCCAGTTATTGGTAGAACAACAACGTGGTTTATTTCAAACTGGAGCAGAAACTCTACAGAACAGGTTGTCATAAGTAACAGTTGGTAAACCTGATTTTTACTCCAGGGGAATTATTTTGCACTGCACAAAACAATGAGTAGCCTTGGACACATCACGCTCAGAAGCCAGATTTATTTCAAGCTGATTCTCAGAGGAGCAACTCGGATGGAATACAGTTTATTTAGTTAAATGTCAGACAAGCAAATCTCAATGGATCAGGTCTGGATTGTAATTCTGAACTTGCACCCGGCAATGCCATTTTGTTTTTGGGTAAGGAAGACAAAGTCTCTAATTAAGTACATCCTTTCAGTTGTTTGCCACTAGTTTATGGGGTAAAAATATCCAGTTTGGTCCACAGCCTCTAAACTTCATATGTGTATATTTATCAAAAAAAAATGGGTTATCAAAGTCAAGTCAGCTATGCAAGCCAGCATACATCTAACGTGATATTTTTGTAATACAGTGGACCCCCGGTCCCTAACTCCTGTGAAAATATTATAGTTACTGCACATCTTCTGTTGTGGTTCTGACAAAAGCCTCTTTACTGACCTGTGGTTAACGACAACCATGCTCAAAAAAACAAGTCAAGAATTCACTACAGATTTTAACTTATTATAAATTAAATAATTTTAATTGTTTTTCTAAAAGTTTAATTTAAATGAAAATTATTTATTCATATGATCCACCAGGGTTCCCCAAGAAGGTTAGAGGGTCCCTGATGAGTCTGGTTCCTTTCACAGGAGTCACGTTTCTTCCTGTAATTTGAGGGAGTTTTTCTGTTCCACTAACTTTTGGATCTGTTGGTGCTGTAGAAATTAATTTGACAAATGTAAACAGCAACCAGTGGTAAAATATCTATTTCATTTTATTCAACAGCTTTATTCTCCTCAAGGTTGCATCTGGCCCTGTTCCGCTAAGAAAGCACAAAAGGAAAACTGTCTTTGTAAAACGATAAAAAGAGGTCCTTTACAGATCTCTGTAACAACAATTGTTAGCTAAAGAAACCAGCCGAGAACAATCCAGATCATTGATTAATGGACAACCTTGATTATTTGCTTATATAAATTAAAATGTCATTCATGGATAAAATAATGATTGTCTAGCTTAGTTAATTCAGAGTTAGTGATATGGTAAAGTGAATGAACTAACTATCGGAATGGGTCTGTTGCATCTCTTGGAAAGATCTGTGGATGTTATTGTTGCTAACTGGTTGCTATGTTCCTGCTAGGTGGTTACTATTAAATCCTAGGTGATTTTAGTGTTACTAAAAGGGTTAAGATGTTGCTAGTCAGTTGCAACGCTGAATAGAGTTGACAAGCTTTTTTAAATTGTAGCTAGGTGGTTGCCATGTTGTAATGAGTGATTGCAAGGATGCTGCAATGTGTTTTCTAAAGTTTTGCTTAATAGGATGTAAAAGGGCATCTGCTCTGGTGTGATGGCCAAGGTGTGTGTTTGTGTGCCTGTGTGTGAATGTGTTACACTTTATAATTAGGCTACCCTCATTTATCAATGGGTTTGTAATGGATAATTAATTATACTGTAAATAACTCATTAATAAGCAGGTAAATATTTATAACAGACACCAAAATAGGACTATTCATTTTCAAATAGTGATCCTACATTCACATTATCAAGTCTAAAGGGCACTTTTATCTAGACAAGATAAGTATCTGTCAAGATCTAAGATTGAAGATCTAAGATTGATGTGCGTTCACTATTTGGCAGGATCACCAAGTGAGTAGAATAAAAGAATGCGTTATTTGTCATTACACAAATACAAATGTATAGTACAATTAAATTTAAATATACAGACTGAATGCCATTCAAAACTTGTAAAGCCAGTTAGAACACAGAGCGATTGTTGTGTTTTTTATTTATTGTATATTTTAATGCAAGTACTGCACCTTCTGTCATTGAAAATACCCTACAAATAAATATTCGCTAAAAATTATGAAATAACATTAGGCGTTATCTATGACTATGACTAGTGATTTCTTGGAAATATTTTTTGTTGTTGACAGATGTAAATAGTCTAAATACTAAAGTATTATATATCCAGATATATGATGGAAAAGATGTTTTTGTGCCAGCTATTGGAAGTGTGTTTGTGTGAATTTCCCATTTTAGGAAGTAACATATTTATACATGAACTAACACACATAAAGCAAGATTTGTACAATGAACAACACCTCTTTTTGTTTGTTTTCATACCTTGAGGTGTTAAAAGTGTATTATTGAAAATCTGGCAGAGTGTTTTATTAAATAATAGAGACATGAGTAAAGTAAAGAAAATATTATTTGCATACACTGTCAAATAATTTGAAAAGATCAAATCTGAACCTTCTAAAATCAATATCAGCATTTCACGAAAAATCGAAATCGACCCAGAACATTTCAATCGTTGAACTGGAAAAATAAAATTAGAATTAGAATTATAAAATTAGAACATGCATTAAAGGATACTTATTTCATCTGTAATCTTGACTACATGTATATATTCTGTAGAAGATTCTAATTCATCCCAGTTCAGCATTAGTGATGCGAATATGTTCTATTGATCTGGAATGCCTTTTAAAGGTGTGAACTTTCCTCAGATGCGATCACCAGCTGTCACTGATCCTGCTTTAAACTCAGATCTCGGATAAATCGCTGCTGAAGGGGGAAACTAGTAGCAAGGTTGCCAGGAATGTCTGGCATCAGAAGAAAACCTTTAATGAAAAATACAACAAAAAAAAGAAGAGCCAAGAAAAAGGACTCGGTCCAAGTAATGCCTATAAGCTGACAACTTTTAGTGCTGGAAAAGTCAAATGTTTAAATGTAAAGAAGGAAACTTGGGTGGGATAGTGATAAAATGTGCTTACCCACTACTGCTCAGCTGGGGTAAAAACAAAAAAAGGAAGGGCTGAACAGCCAAACCACTGGAAAGTGATTGTATCAAGTAAGTCCGAGTAAAAATAAAAAAGGGGGTGTAGAGTTTGGAGGTAAATCGAGGAAGAGAGTCCGCCATTTAAAAAACTCCATCAGAACTCTCTTGACTGTATATGCACAAGTTCAGATGAAACTAGTACATGCTTCATGTCATCTTCTCAAATGTAAAACACCAGATAAATAACATCATAATTGGTAGGTTTTTCACCAGCAATTCATTATTATTTGACCTCCAGTGAGTGCTCAATCCTAATCATGGTCACAGTGTCTGAACAGCGATTCTACCTGTTTATTTACAATTCAGGGTGATTTAAACCAGCCAGGTCACTAGCACAGAAACACAAATACATGCATACAGGTATAAACACAAGCTTATACTGCACAGGTGATGTAAGAATTCTCTAATGAGAATTTAAATGTGTCCAGGTGACTTTTTTAGGGTATTTTTCTTCAGTCCAGAGCTTTAGAGGAGTTGGTCCAGGGGGTAATAAGCAGATGTCCAAATGCAAAAAATGCCAAGCAGTTAACTTGCATGCAAAGACACACCGACAGAGGATAACAAAGTGTGCTGCATCACAAACTAATTTAGAGACAAAAACACCAGTGCTTAATGTTCCAGAACTAATGATGCTTCTGTCAGAAAGGAGGCGCATACTCATTCTATCTTCCCGCCATATAAATCCTGGTCATATCTCTGTCGGTTGCAACCTAGTACCTAATCCCATCAGAAAGAAATATAATAAAGTGACAACAGATTCTAAAACGTATATAATTTTAAAAACAAAGATAGTCATAGAACACAGTGTGCATGTTCAGACATACCAAACATACCAAAACACTGCCATTGTTTGCTATACCAAACAAATTTATCAAATACCAAATGAATTTAATATGGCTTAAAACACAAATTATTTTTACATCAACTATTTACTATTCACTTTCCACAAATAGAATCCATGTAGTGAAACACCTTTACACACACGTGTGAACACAAACAACAGTGAGCACCCATGCTAGATGTGGTAGGCAGCCCTAGCCATAGTGCTCGATGAGCAGTAAGGGGATAGATGCCTTGCTCAAAGGCACTTCAGTCGTCTTGGAGTCTTGTAATCGAATCGAGAGAGAGAGAGAGAGAGAGAGAGAGAGAGAGAGAGAGAGAGAGAGATAGTACAATAGGTGTATGTTTTTTAGTGTATGAGACTGTATCTCATTTTTACATTTTGATTACATTCCTCAGGAATGGTCCTCAGAATTATACATAAAACAGTCATGGACAATTTCATATCCCCTGTTGGGTTTTGGACTGTGCGATGGGACTGGAGCACCCAGAACAAACCCAGGTAAACGCGAAGAGATCTGATTATTTATTTTTATTCATAAATTATTTGTGAAGTCACTTAAAGTTAGGTTTATGATGATATTCATGGTAGTTATTCACTATACAAATTACACCTCATTTACATGTTATGGTCTGTGGAAGGAAACCCACACAAACACCCTGAGTACATGCAAAACCCACACAGAAAGTACCATGACCACCCCACCTGGGCACCAATATTACGCATCTAGCCATTGAAGAATGTGACCAAATGCTCTCTCTCTCTCTCGCCCTACTCTCTCTCTAAAAATGTAAAATAATGGTGCCATGCCGATAGGTCCAGCATGAGGTCACTATTTCGGGAGCAGACTCATTCATTGTTCAGGGCTCTACAGATTCTGAAGCTTCCCCTCCTTTTCCCTTTTCACAAGAACAGGAATGTCAGGAAGTCCCATTCAACCCGTTCTCATTCTGCACTACCCATGTTTTATCCGCTTTTTCAGAAAAGCTACACATGATGTTTGACTTTTTTGCTGTGGTTTCTAATAATTTTCTTTAAATTTACTTTTAATGGTGATTATTCCATTTTATTCACAATGCAGCTCTTCCTTGGTCTAACAGGCCTTTCCACAAGTGACAGGTACAAAATATCACAAAGCTCATTGCCAACCAGTGTATAAAATAATTATATTAATAATTATTCATTTCAGCCTTACTGAGGTCAACAAATAGGCACAAATTCTTACACACACACTATAAATCTTATTTAAAAACCTTCACTGTCCTTTGTTTTAATTAGGAGTGACTAAAAAGACTCATGAGAAGTTTTGTCCACATAATGAATTTAACTTTGTACATAATGTACTGTGGAGTAGACTTTTATTTCCTAATGTATTAACAATATAAATGTATATTACGGTCAAAATACGTTCTTCAAAGGAACACTGCGTTCTTAGTGTCATCTAAATAAAAGTACAAAAACACCACTGACAAGGACATGCTAATAACTGCACTTGAGAAGAGTATTTCTGAGAGAAAATATATGAGAGGATATTTGGGTTGTAGAAATAAAATTAAATCTGTACCACAAGCTACCTTATTGTTACTAAGGACCAGAAATGATTTTATAAGGGTTTCAAATGGAACAAAATATTTTAAATGACCTCAAAAGATGATGGGCCAAAACAGTGATCCCAAAATGACACATGAAATAATGTTGGGTGTATGGTAGCTTCTTATGAGTTTATAAGTATATGTTTACAAACTTTACAATATTTGGGAACTTACCACCAAACCTTAAACCATCCTCTAGTTGTACCACCGCTAAATCCTATTTAGGGTTATAGTGACACACACACACTGAGCAATCAAACAGCCTTGCTGTTGGGTGACAGTGCTAACCGCTAAGCCAATGTGTCACCCCAAACCATAATGCCCAATAAAATAATCACAACAGAAGCAGGAATCCCTGCTGGTCATGTTGCCCAATCAACTCTGATTTATTCAGTTTTACTGTTTGTACATGTAGCACAGTTTAGATGTAGCAATGGTTTTAATGATCCCATAACTACAAATGCTCGATAACAATAATCAAGTGTTAGTTTGGGAGAGCTGACCAACTCGTTCTGATGTTAGATTGTGTAGTGTGTGACCACTAAATGCCAATCAGTGGTGAAGTGTGAAAACTACAAAAGTGACCGGTACTACGTTCACATCGAACCGTCAAAGGAAGGCACAGATTGGTTAAATAAAGATTGTACTAGTAAAAGTTGCTTAACCAGTCACATTTAATCCGCATATACTACTCACCCTTCATATTGTATCGTTCTAGATCTTATCAGTATTATCACATCTTTAAAGTGTTAATTAGGTTATTAATTTTTCCTTGCAAATGTTTTATCAAGTTTTATAATGGAACACTTTAGATACGGTTAAATCATTATTATTACACCTAGTTCCAATAAACTGCATACTCCAAATTGGTTCCTGCTTTAGGAAAGAGATAAAAAGTGCAATGAGTAGCCTTCCAAAAGGTTGCTGACAATCCATAATTCCACCTGGAGCGAATTAACTGACAGTCATGAGGAAGCTCCATGTCAATCATCTGCACCTCCATGCCCCATCTGCCATCCAAATTTGTGAAAGCAGACTGACATGATACTGTTACCGAGCCACAATGCTGATCAAAATTGGTAGACTATACAGAATTGTATTACATCTAGTTCTACCTATGTATTTAGGACAGACAGACAGATAGACAAATAGATATATAACACAGACAGATAGACAGATAGATAGATAGATAGATAGATAGATAGATAGATAGATAGATAGATAGATAGATAGATAGA
>JAOTRQ010070668.1:0-12464 GCA_028565875.1 Hoplisoma paleatum
TCGTCCTTTCCGCGCGATCCATGGACGTTACAATATATAATTATTAATTATAATTAATTATATAATTATTATTGTGATGTCACAAGTGTGTATCAAACTGGTCGCCCGCCGCATTAGTTGGTACCCCAAAAGTATCCCTCAGCTTCAAAAAGGTTGGTGACCCCTGCTCTAAACGGACGCCACTTTGCCTATATAACCAAAAGGCCGGGACTTTTGATCGATTAATAGCAGGTATCACTAAATCAGAAGCGGAGGCAAATGCTTTGTACGAATGTTAGTAGCGTAATTGAAACTATTCATCAGTGGGGGGGAAACAAAAGCAAATAAAAGAATAAAAATCATTATGTACCATAAACAAAAGCTGATATTTGTGAGAACTGCGATCAAATTCTAGTCTGTCCCTTCCACAAAGTGTAGTGTTCTATTTCTATTAGTTTTATTCTCATGAAAGTGTGCAATAAGAAGTAAGTCCTGACTATGAAGGGCACTCACGTACGTGTGCCGTTTAGGACACTTCTAGTTTCTTGTATTATGGGAAGCATCATACACCTTGTTCTTTTGATAACCTATAAGCACCATAATATGTTTGATAAAGAATAAAGCATTTATTTAAGACATCAATCAGTTGCCTTATCGGCTGGGAACCCAAGCCAAACTTTTAGCCGAGTTGCTCCGCTTTCCCATGATGCAGCAGGAGAGTTTAAGCTCTGGTTCTGTCTCTAACACTCCATTATTCACGCCGGCCCTCTGAACAGTTCAGATCTTTATTCACCCGTACTGCCTCCTGCTGTCTCTGTCTTCTTCATGCTCCGTCTCTTCCCCCTGTTGCTCTTTCTGCCTCTCTTCTTGAAGAAAAACAGAAAGAGATGGACAGAGGAGGGAGGTCCTGACCATGCTGCTTTATTCTTTCATCCGAAACAGATGAGAGAGGGGAAGAGGAGCATCGTGAAAAACATTGGGAGTCTGAAAAATAAGAAAAAAGTGAAAGGGGATCGAGAACCAAGAATTCTGGTAAGGAAGCGCATGAGGGCATCACAAGACGTTTTAAGCAAAGTACCTTCAAAAGTCTTTATACAGAAAGAGGTTTGTAGTTTACATCATCTACTTCCCATAAAGGCAGACTGCATGGACCCCGAGGCCTCTCATTTATTGACCCCACATACTCTCTCTCTTTCTCTCTCCCCCCTCTCTCTTTCTGTCTCATTCCCACAGTGCTAATCAGCCTGGATTTACTTGACCACACTAAGAGGATATTGCACTAGTTTGGACTTCCTGCATGAGCTAGATTCGATAAACAAAGAAGGATGAAGAACGTGAGGAGGGTCAAACTGTATTAAAGTGTGAGAGTGGTTTCAAAAATGAGAATGAGATTAAAGTGTACAGGTGGTACAGCAAAAATTTCCACTACCACACCAGCGCTGAGACTTTGAGCTTGTCTTGTTTTCTTCCATTCCTTTTCTCTGATCATTTTTTTTCCTGGTTTTGATTATCTTTATTGTAAATTTAATTTCTCTTTTTTTCCCTTTTTCACCTTTGCTCTATATAATCTTGTTTCCATAATTCCGCCTCTGAGATGATTTAGGTGATTAAAGTTGTTGTTTGTGACGCCGACATCATGTACTAGATATACTAGACATATGATCTAACACTCATCACATCTCTCTCTCTCTCTCTCTCTCTCTCTCTCTCTCTGTGTCTCTCTCTTTCCATCTCTTTAATACACACAATGTTTGGGGGACATTTTTAGCTTCTGGATGCTGCCATCATGCTGGTGCTGTCAACAATGAGAGCATTTCCAGACACTCACACACTGAGAGAAAAAGAGCAGAAAGAGGACACATCATTGCAGGGGTTAATACACAACACACATGTAAGCTCTTCCACAATACCACAATACGTATCAACATGCACACATATTTTTACTTACACACACATCTGCAAGCACAAAACGTACCAGATTTATGCACACTTGCACACATGTAGCCCTGATAAATCTTTATTACTTAGTCGTGCACTTAATGATCAATTCATTAATGATCGTGAATGTAAACTTCCATCTTCTTAACCATATTAGAAAATGAATGTTTTGATCACAACTTAACACTGAACACTTTTTGTGTCAAGATGTTGGTCCACTATAACCCGGAGATGTACGGCTAGCACAAACCGATATGGGTGTAGTGCCCTCTGCTGGCTCTGTTGATTTGTCTTCAACCATCTTCAAATAAGATAGTGAATAATTAACTTGTGCTGGTAATTACCACAAGTACACATGATCCCTACTCTGGCATTGAGGATCGTTTCAATGCTGAACCCCACTAAGCATCGTTTGTTGTCACTCCGACTGTTCCTTGGTCTCTGCGTGAGTGTTTGTGTGTCCCGAAACAGTTGCGACCCTTTGATGTCGGATCCACAACACCCCTGTTGTCCCTCCCTGGCCCGGCGCAACAGAATGTTGCTCTGGTTCAAAGGCCTGTGTGTGCGCCTCACTCCGTAAAAAAAAAAAAGAAACGATTAGCTCGCTAAGCTGCACATAATGGCAAAGACTGACTGAAGTGTGTAGTTTATTAACAGCATAAAGGCGAAATTATTTGGCGGGTATAAGACTATGGGTCAGTAAGCCTTTCAGCTCGTCAGCAGGGGTCGCCGCCACTTTGATCCTCATCACCGTTAAATGTCTTTGTGAAACAACAGAACGGTGGAGGAGTCAATTATTAACCTGCTTCCTTCCTTTATCGATACAGACGTCTGGTTATTGTTGTTGGATGTTTCTTTTTCCAGAATGTTCTCCTTTAATGTTCCTTTGGCCTTTGTTCTGGACAAAGACAGGGTGTCTTTCTCAAAGTTAAAGATCCCAGGTGGAGATTTTTTTACAAGTCTGGTTACTGTGGAAAATCCAAGCGTTAACCAATCAGATTCTAAAACTGCTTTTGAATCTGATTATGAGCTTTTTAAATAGCAGCAGTTCATTGTTCAGCGTGAGAAGCTTTCACATTTGAATGAATTTAGAAGACGGAACAAAAAATGTAAAAAGCCTCTTGTTTATGGACAGCAGTTAGGTAGGCCGCTAGCACGACTCTGATAGGTTGTCACAGGTATCTGGAGCCATGCTAACTGCAGTCCACCACTGCTGGAGATGATCACGATGATCAAGCTGGTCCCACAGATGTTCACACCTGAATCAATTGAGCATGGTGTTCACATAACAGCCACCGAGACCGCTCATGAAACATGACTTAGATTAGGAAGCAGGACTAGTAATCCAATTGACACTTAATTAAATTTCACTACTTCTGTTGGGCCCTTGAGCAAGGCCCTTTACTGCTGTAATACATTCTTACAATATATATTTTAGTTGACATGCTGCTATGTGATATAGATTATAGCGTTATTTAATGTATATATACAAATAGATACCATTATGTTGCACATAATACAACACAAATTTTGTTCTATACTGTGTACACATAACATATATTGTGTACCACTGCATATATGTACAAATATACAACTATACTGAATACTGTACATACAATTTTACACACATCTAACTTCCTTTGTATATATCTTGTATATTAGTTTGTATATTATTATATAAAGTTTATTGTTCCTGTACATTTTTGATTTGCCGGTTATAAGTTTGTTTCTTTACCTGGACGAGGAACCATCAGCCACAACCAAATTCCTTGTGTGTACTCACATTACTTACATTACTGTGTGTGAACTTATGTGCTTGTGTGAATTCTTTTGGCAGTTTTATTAGGTTTCACCAGAAAGGATCATGAGCACCCGCATTATTGTTTTAGTTTTTACACCGGATGACCTTCCTGACACAGCCTTTTTATATCTTTAGGCTTGGACTGACATTACAATGCACCAAGATTCAGTTGCTGGTGTGCAGTGGAAACTCCCACTATTCCATCTGGGAACAATCCATACATTTATATCACTGTGTAAAACCAAAGCAGTTAGTATTTAATTGCAAAAAAAAAATCTCAGGGCAAATTGACCTGAAACCAAACCAAACAAATACTCGAACATCTAAGCACTTTAATCACTGGATCTGGGGTAACTAGTAGGGCAATAGGAATCAGGGTTGCCAGATTACAAGAGTGGTTTCCAGCAAAAAAAACATTTGAAAATCCATGAAAAGCATCCAAAAACAGCACATCATATGCAAATGGTGTTTAGCAATTCAGCAATAACCTAAACATGTACAGTATATAATTATAATATATTATAAATAAAGGCAAATGCTTGCTTGTGTATCTTTGATTTAGAATTTAAATTAGAATGTACTTTTTTACACACACAGGAATTATTCCACCGCATTTAACCCAATCCGTGCAGTGAAACACACAATTACACACATTAGTGAACACACACTTTCGGTGTAGTGGGCAACCCAAGCCACTACGAGCTGTTAGTGGTTCGAGTTCAAGTCTTGTTTAAGTTCACCTTAGTTGTGACCCGTCGACTCTCAGAATCGAATTGATAACCTTCCGTTCACAAGCCCAGTTCTCTAACCACCAGGTCAGGATTGCCCAAGTAGAATGAAATAGCCTATCAATGTTTTATATGCCTAATTTATAATAGGACATACACACATGAAGAACAATAAACGTCTGATGAAGCAAATGAAGGCATCTGCTTCTTACCCAAGTCCTTCCCAGACCCCAACAAACGACCCCATCTACTGGTGGAGTACTGAACAATTTTTACATACTTATTTGTTAAATAAATTTGAAAGGCTCGTCATCTTTACAGATTTGTTAGTTGTTTCCTTTTTAAAATATGTAGACCACTTATTACATTTCAGGATTTAGAAAACATCATTTTAAGCAATTGAGGGTTACGTGCTTTACTTGGGGCTCTAATTCTGTACCGTAACCACTAAGCCATTATTAAAACTAAGCTATTTTACTGGACATAAGGTAAGAAACACCCAGGACTGTAATGCTTTATTATAATAAAGTACTGAAAACATTTTTTCCACTAGATGGCACTCTGTTCACTATACATGTACCTGGATTCAATCTGTAAAGGGTGTCACTAAAGTATGTAGGATTGTGGCCAAAACTGGTACTGCAAAATACTTCCAAATACTGTAAAATATTACCCCCCCCCCAGAGGTTGCCAGATCTAGCAAGAAATGAACACATTTTCCACAATACTATTCAACTATTCCTAATATCAACAATATCAAGGCAATAATACATTTTTGATTCTCAAACAATTTCTTTTACCTTGTCAGTTCAGTGACTCACCTGTATATGGCCTAACGAATAAAAATGAATTAAGATGCATAACGTTTACCTGAAGAGAATATTTGAAATGTCAAGTATACATTCAGATTTCTTTCTGTAATAGCTTTCAGACAGGACATGCAACAGGCTTTTCAAAAGTGTTAGTCTTTTGAAAGTGAACACACACAAGTTACTGTAAATCATACAACTTTCATATTAAACTGACTTTACCGCACAGCATCTTCAGCATCTTCAGCTTCAGCGTCTTCGGATTCTTCTTCATTTTCAGCTGTCTCCAGCTTTCAAAAGCATCTCTTATACACGTCCTTGTATTTGACGCATACTGCCAACTGCTAACCTGAATCCCAAGATGCTACTGAATTCATATCCAGTAGCTACATTGTAGGGACAGTGTAGCCTAGTGGGTAGAGCGTTGGACTGGGAACCCAAAGGTTGGGGGTTCAAATCCAGGCTCTGCTACACTCCGCTACACTGCTGGGTCCTTGAGCAAGACCCTTAACCCCGTCTGCTCATTGTAAGTCGCTTTGGATAAAAGCGTCGGCTAAATGCAATTTATTATTATTATTATATTTGGTAGATGAGTGCTGGGTGGTGCATCAGACCAAAACACAGAATTTTGATGGATTATTACTGTTAGTGAGTAACATGATTCCTTATTGTCTGGTGACATATTAGGAACATTTAATGATTTTTTAAAAACCCAGTTTCCAGTCGTATAGGATATTTGGGTGCTCTGCAAACTGCTACTGAACCCCCCACCCCACCTGCCTGTCAAGTTTTTTGGAGGCATGTTTTTACAGAGTAGGTTGCAGGTCTTTTTTCAACCTCATAATGTTCTGGTAAACGATATATCTATGACACTATTTCACATCTCCAATCAATCTAGTGCATGTTGTTGGGCTGTAGGAGGAAATCGGGGCGTTCAGAGTGAACCCTTTGCACAAGGGTTTCCAGGCCAACCGGGGACTTTTTGCTGTGCATCGACAGTGCAAACTACTAAGCCACCGTGCTGCTCTTATTTTATAATTACTTGGACATAATGTCTTACATACAGCTTTGTTAACTTAAATATTTACAGTTTTGTTATTTGTTGCCTTTTTTAAATAATGTAAGTAAAAACACGTATATTTCTAGGGAAAGGTTTGTCATAAAACTCTCCCTGTGAAAACTGTAGCTATGCCACCTAGTTTCTTGTGTGAGAATAGAAGTTGATGTTTCCTGTTTTCTTAACTCTCACAGTTATCTTACCTTGAGATAAATTCTTAATATAGCAAGTGAAACTCTACCCCTCAAAGTACATGAATACAGTCGTGTTAAAAATAAAACGCCTGTACACACTTCACAAACTGACATTTCAGATCATCTCATTGAAACCCTGGAGGAGTGTGTAGCGCCATTAATGCTGCACTCAAATCAGTTTTATTTAAAAAGGTCTTGAGATCATTTAAAACGAATCTTTTGAAACCATTCGAGTTTAAAATTTCATAAAATTAAATCAAATTGATTTCTAATTCAATTTTTATTTCAGTTAGCCATAAACATGTAGACAGTTATGTGATGTAAAAATTTTAATTGCCAAAGGAATCTCACAATGACAGAGATAAAATGTGCAAATCGGAAGGTCATCGGTTCCAGCACGACCTTTGCCAGAATGCTGCTGTTGGGCGCTTGAGCAAGGAACTTATCTCTTAATTACTCAGAATGTATTTTATAATTGTAATGGGAAAATTACAAAATGTAAATATAATGTAAACGTAAATTTAACAATGCTTCTCCTGCTTGATCAAATGGGTACCTGGCATGCACCAAAAAGATTCAGATTCACTAATAATCGACTCCCTCACAATTCTTCAGTTAATGTAGGCACTTGTCCTTGTCACTGTTGGCGTGTCTGTTAGTCCTGAATTCTGTGAAGCTTCGAGACAAAAGTTCATTGTAAAGGCTGCAATCAAAGGGACAATAAGACTGACCTGCATATTTGTCTTTGTAAACCTTTAGTATGTATACTTTCATTTTATTTAATGATTTCTTTTAAAATAGTATCATCATAAATTAAAATTGAATATGTCTTTGTTACAAATATATCATTCAAATTTAAGGGCGGCACGGTGGCTGAGTGATTAGCACTGTCGACTCACAGCAAGAAGCCGGGTCGGGCTGGGGACTTTCTGTGCGGAGTTTGCATGTTCTCCCCGTGTCAGCATGGGGTTTCCTTCGGGTACTCCGGTTTCCTCCCACAGTCCAAAAACATGCACTAGGTTGATCAGAAATGCGAAATTGTCCAGTAGTCTCACAACGTCCCACCACTTACTGGTGGTTGTCGTCAGGAAGGGCATCCGGACGGTAACACTGCTCCAAACATAAACGTCCTATCCCAGGAACTGGGAAAAACGCACGATAAACGAATAGATAGAGAGAGAGAGAGAGATTTCATTCAAATGTTATATAATGTTACTGTTTATAACGGTTTTTGTGCATGTTTGGAATTTCGAAGATAAAATTAGGTAACATTGACCTCACAGCAAAAAAAGGTCATGGGTTTGATCTTAAGACAGCGTTGTCCTGGTCCCTTCTGTATGATGTTTGCATGTTCTCTACACGTCTATGTAGGGTTTTTTTTCTGGTTCTCCAGTTTCCTCCATGCAAGTGAGATTAATTGGAAATACACAACTGGTTGAAATTACCTTGTTCGTGAAATGTTTGTGGGTAACAACCGTTTCCTGTCATGTATGTAACCAAATTGTAAAACATAAGATGATATTTGCATTGTGGTGAATACCTGTGCTGGATTTTATATTCAAACACTATTTCATTTGTCATTGTTGCAGGTCTGAGAAGGAACCGGAGGTTGTTGTTTTATTCTTCTTTTTAAAGTCATGCTTAGGAACGTGCGTGGGGAAAAAAAGGAAGACAGCAGCACTCGTTGTGGTCGGCCTGAAGAGTACCGAACAAGCAACTTCCGGAAGTAGGAGGAGGTCTGTATATATCCTGTGTATGTGTATGAGTGTGTAACTTGTGTTTGGGAGTGCAGACCTGGTAACTTCATTTTGGATGGTGGATGTTTTTTTATTCAGTATATCTGGGAAAAAAAGAATGGATTTGGAACAACACAATAAGACTGGAGTGGGTGGATCATGAGGACGAATAAGTGATTTACTGGATAACCTACTTGTGGGGCATCTTAACAAGAAGCATCATGCCTGTGACATTTGGAGAACTTAGCACCCTCACCACACCACTTTCAGTGGCACGGTTTTGTGCTTTGCTTTTCAGCTGTCTCACTTTCAGCCTGGCTGCGTCAACTAGCTTCCCATCTTCCATCTCCAACAAAACCATCACAACCCTTTATACCTTCTGCATGGTCATATGGTGTCTTTTTTTCATCCTTACTTTTCTGGTCATGGTAATCCACTTCATACAATTCCACAGTTTGCTACCACTATCCTGGAAGAACCTGACAGCAACGGTAGCGGCTCTTGCCACCCTCATGACCCTCAGTACATCTGTTACTTTCTCATGGATCAACTATTTGGTCTATAACCATGCCGTCTCCAGTTTTAAAATTATAGCAGCTGCTATTGCTTCATTCTTTACGGTTTTGGCATACATCGCTGAGTTGCATCTGATCAGAAAGCAAACTGACGCACACCAGCGTGGCTACATGGCGACTCTACCCGGCCTGCTAAAGGTCTTGCAGGTTTGCGGAGGATGTGTGGCACTGGTGATGCTCAGCGTTCAAAACGAAGCCCCGTGGAGAGTCGCTGTGTCAACAGTGACCTACGCTGTTTGCTTGTTACCGTCCAGTGGGACAGTACTGGTAATGCTGATGGACTGTGCCGCTCGGAGCCCGGTGCCATTTGACCGGCTCCTGGCTGCATTCACTTTGCTGGGAGTGATCATGTACGTGGTGGGGACGGTGGTCAGTTTCACACAGGCACTAACGCTACCAAACAATCACAAGTTTGTTATAATAAGTGAGACAGTGATGGCGTGTATCACTCTACTGGCATATACTGTGGACCTGGCATTTTCTATTAAACTACTGTGTGATAGAAACTAACTCAAATGTAGCTCTGGAAAAAAGAAGAAACCAGTTCAAATGATTTCTTTAGTTTTACAATTTATTGGTTTGTGTTTGATCAAAATGAGTTCATAAATTAGAAGTTGAATAGAAAAAATACGCTGTTTATTTTTGGTCCAACTGTAAACGTATGAATAGTGGATGATTGCTCAGGATTATTAATAAATGTTCAATCATTTTAGTCATTTCAATTAACTAGCAACTAGAATAAATTGTTTAATTAATGTAAGATAGTTGTGTTTTCAATAATCTGCACCTGTATATATATTGTATAATTTATGATGTATAATATATTAATTTTGTGATAGGTGTTTTAACAGAATGAAACATTTTTGTTTTAAAGTTTTTTAAAAAAAGAACACCTATTTGAGCATTTTATTAGATACAACTATATTTTTAAACAATACAGTACATTATAGATTTCAAATATAAAATTGTAAAATTTCCTGCAATAAGTTATATATGTTATACAGTTATATGGAGCTATGTGTCCATGGGACAATACTGCATCTCTAATAGACCTGGTGACATGTACTGGACTGTAGGAGGAAACCAGAACACGGACAAGAAGAACATGCAAATGCCACGCAAATAGCCCCGGATCAGAGAAGTCCTGGGTGGAGGATGAAGTCGAGCAAAGCTAAAGGATCTGAAGTTGTGTGGTACTGAGGAGGGTTTGATGAGACTTTAAGGCTGATCCACTTTCGGCTTTGTAGGCCAGAATCAGTGTTTTGAACTGAATGCATTCAGATACAGGAAACCAGTGAAGAGACCACAGCAGAGGGGCGATGTGCCAGTATTTAGGTTAAATAAAAGGTGAGCATCTGCATGTTGAATGAGTTGCAAAGGTTTAGTGGTGGACAATTGAGCCCTGGTCAGAAGATAACCAGATAACTGTTATATAATTGAACTCATTGTTATATCATAAAATATCAGAAATTATGCTGATGCTGGATATAATAGTCAGCTTGTAGATCACAATGGAAATACTAAGTTGTGCATTACTTCAGTAGTTTGTTCTTTGCAGACTGAACTTTGCACGTCAATGAAGAGATGCACATTTATATTTGCTTTTATTTTTCCAAACCCACGCAAAACTTTGGGGTAATTTTACAGTTTCAGCACTTTTCCGAGGCGACAGGATGCTGTTCTTGCATGACTGAGACCCTGAAATCTAATCCGACATAACAAGGCTTTCATGTGTTGGTTTAGTTCATGCGTTCACATATTCCATTATCTGAAGAGCCAAATGGATAGGAAATATTACTCATTGCTGGAAAGTGACACAGATGTCTAGTACTATTTTACGTTTTTAAAGTAAGACAAAATGTTAAAGCTAAGTCAAAATTGTTCATTATTTATGATTCAGTTTGACTATGTTGGTTTACCTTATAGGTAGACCTACCTAATTATCAGCCGTGAATATCATTCCTGTATAGAATGCCATTTGCAAGGTTTGTGACCAGTGTTTTATTGTGTTTTATTCACATTAATTCGGCCTTAGCAATCAAACGTTTTTACCATTTTAAACAGATTTTCAATCTTGATTTTTTTTTGGAGGCTGCATCCTTGGGCTTCCACAATAAATAATATGTGAAAGCAGTGTATCTGAATAAATTCCTGTCTTTCTTTCTTTCTTTATAAAACCAGCAATCTACAAATATGCTTGATTACATTAGAACTTGATTAGACAAAATGTCTAATCATTCATGAACTTAATTTAAAAAACTCCCTATCAAATCTGTTGATGCAAAGGATTGTCCTCGAAATAAGATAAAGTGTAGAATTGTTTATTTATTTATTTATTTTTACATTTCACCATATGGTGATCTGGGTATATTCAACCCCCCACCCCCACCCCTACGCAGTCACCAGGCAGTTGTTTTTTTTTTTTTTACATCTGCCACACACTGGTTCTGACAGGAAGCTTATTCAGAGCACAGAGACTCGTAATGAAAAATATGCGTTGTAATTTCCTGTGCAGAAGCCTTCAGTCAGCCAGCAGAGGCCGCAATTGCAACGGGAATGATAATGTAATGTGACAATAATGTGAAAAATGTGCTGTAAAAATCCATAAATTTTACAATAAAAGTGAGAACTTTCATAGCAGAACTGTGAACTTTTATAGCAAAATTGTGATCTTTTACAGTACAACTATGAACAATTACACTAGAGCTGTGAACTTTCGTACTGTCAACATTTCTCAGTTTTACAATGGATTTTTTTCATAGTTTCTTTACAATTCAATTTTGAAATTTCACAGACATTTCACAGATCTACAGTAAAAGTTTAATTCTGCTCTAAAAGTTCACATTTATACTGAAAAGTTTCACTGTTCCACTGTAAATGTCAGAATCCTACTAGGAAGGTACATTTAATATTTTTGCCAGGGATTTTTCTACTAGAATTTGTGGTTTTAAGATCTCATTTAGGTTTCTGGAGATTTTTTTCCAAATTCTGGGTTTTGAAAATCAATGTACATTTCAGTATTGTGTATCTTTTACTGTTTCTAAAAATTTCTTTTAGTAATTCAGTATCTGCCACGTTGACACAGGTATCCACACAGAAATATCACACCACACACACACACACACACACCATGTATATATATAAGGTTTGTCTGGGTGGCTTTTCTTAGCAGTTGTGATATATTTGGACTTTATATATGTTTGTCATCCACAATAATAAATAGATTTGTTTCAGCATGCTTGTTTATTTTTATTTTTTTATTGAGGAAAAACATAAATTTTATTTATGTTTTTATTATTTACATAAACAAACAATTTCGCACGCCTTCCTTATTTTTCCTTTTTCTTTCTGCATTTTCTTTTTTATATAACAAATAAATGAAAAATAAATACAATAATAACAAATAATAAATAAATAAAAATAAATAAATAAAAAATAAATAAATAAGGGGGGGGGCGGATCAGCCGGTTGAGACCGTCTTCAATGACCTAAAGTACACCAAGAGGGGATTCCACTTCTTGTAAAATGTTTCTGTAT
This sequence comes from Hoplisoma paleatum, assembly GCA_028565875.1. Lineage (NCBI taxonomy): Eukaryota > Metazoa > Chordata > Actinopteri > Siluriformes > Callichthyidae > Hoplisoma > Hoplisoma paleatum. The sequence goes on from JAOTRQ010070668.1 coordinate 12,355, forward strand.
TTCCCTTTAGAGTAAACCTGGTCTTATCTAGCCTGAGAAACCGCATCATTTCCTGAAACCAAACTGAAATTGAAGGGGGGCCCGAAGACTTCCAAAGGATTAGAATGCAT
>JAOTRQ010070677.1:0-12461 GCA_028565875.1 Hoplisoma paleatum
GTGTGTGTGTGTGTGTGTGTGTGTGTGTGTGTGTGTGTGTGTGTGTGTGTGTGTGTGTGTGTGTGTGTGTGTTATACATTCACGGGTCAATAAAAAATAGCATATGTTTTATTGAATTATTTACAATCTTAGTGTGTGTGAAAATAATTGAGCGCTACTAAAAGTTGCTGATTTGTGCCAGCAGGAGGCAGTAAACATAAATAACCTTTTATCAGACCGCAGACCTGCAACCACTTTCATTTAAACTGTTAGGGATGTGTGTTATTTTTATACTTGTGAGGGCTGGTGAGGTTTAATGGTACATGTGCAATGTGCCTAAAGAAACGTTTCAGACACAAATAAAAAAAATCACATTTTAAAACCCGTATTAATAACTTCTGAGGGCTTTAGAGTAATACAGAGCACGACTGATCGGTCTTTGTCTGCCTAGACATGTTTACCTGCAGCACATAGATTAGCGGCTCAGCTGCCACACTTTCAGAAAGCTAATCCTGCAGTTTTTAAATTGCTACATTCCATAGGGCAGTTCAGAATCAGTTAAATTACTCAGTGATCCTCCTCTTCTGTGCACGAAAAGGACACCACAAAAGGAATGTAGGCATGGAAGGTAAATGCCGGGACATGTCTTAAAATCTTTAATGTTTAATCAAGCACATCTACCATGTAGTCAACGGTTTTGAAGCTTTGAAGAATTTTTTATTGTAAAACCACGGTTTTATAATCTCCAAATTAGTTTGCATATATTTTTCAATATTTTTTCTCTATATTCTATATAATCTCTCAAAAAGTCTTACAATATGATGTTATTTATAGCATTACGTACATCAAAAGTGTTGTACTTGTACGCAAATACACATCTACTGAAATCCACAGCTGATATACCTAGCAATGCTATTCCAGTAAAACTGGATCCACTGTGACTGTGTGCATAACCAGGATAAAGAATTGACTAGTTGTTAAAGAAATATGATCAATATGAATATATTTTCTTTGCATATATGTAGTAATAAATTACCAAATTTGCGGTAATATGGGTTAACTCAAAATACACAAAACTATTATTTACACTAGTTTTACTGAAATGTTTTGAATTCCTTTAAAATATTATGTGCATTATAACAGTTCTCATATTCTGTTCTCCTGAATTGGACAGATGGGCAGATTATCCAGGAAGGAAGAGAAGTGTAGGAGGCAAGTTCCGCAGATGATACAGATCAACATCTGTAGCTGGCCCACAGGAACCAGAAAGAATTTTTATTGTCTATAAAGATGTCTGGAATGAAAGCACATAAATATGATTAAAATAATGCAGTAATGATTATGCCCCTGGTGTTTTTTTTTATTTATGGACCTTCCCCACTGTTGTACAGGGATGTCATTTATACAGCCTTTCATAATATCACAACGCCTCCTAAACACCAAGTTAAAACGTAAAACACAACATAACTGAATTCTTTGAATATGCCCCAAACTCTGTAATGGAAGACAATCGCCTGACGTTTTTGATCAATACTTTTGTGTTCTACTGAACGAGATCAGATAATGTGGTGTATGACACTCATTGTGCTCATTAAGAGGGTTATACTCTGTTACAGGGGAGGCCTTTGTACTTCTTAAGGGATGGCAGTTCTTTTGATCGCTTCTTAGATTTCAAAGGTGAAAGGGGTCACTTGAGCTGCTCAGGCTGTTTTGGGGAGGGTGTGCTGGGGTGGGCCACACAGCACTCGGTGACCTGGGATCCTCTTGTATAAATGACATATGTGTGTGGGTTTAATGGGGTGTGGGGGGCCATGGCCTACCACCCCTGCAATTTAGTAGGCCAACCCACCTGCAAATCACTTACTTTCTGACTCGCGTTCCAGTTCTAACTGTTATTTTTAATATTGATCTCAAAACCATAAACTCCCAAACAGCCCTGTAAACGGTCTTAACCACTTATAGTGTATGACGTTTGGCATAGCAGAGTTTCTACTGGAATGGCAAATGTTTGTGGTTTAGTGTTTAATATATCGAGTCATAGACACCAGATTCAGTGAGGAATGAGAAGAATGACGGCATGAAACGTGGTTACAGAAGATGATTGAATACTTCCTCGCACCTTTGCCAATATTTATCCTATTACCTAAAATAAATGAGTAACGTAAGTCTTCCACGGGAGAATTCCACAGATGCTTCCTATATGAGGAGTTTAATGTAGTGTGTTGTGTAAGCCCAAGAGACATAGCTCAGTTGTTACTAACATTAGTGAGGATGTCTCATATGACAAATATGTTCAGACCAATTTCCCCAAATTTGTTTACATTCTCTGCTGGATTCCCAGCACACTTGGAAGAAAAGCTACAATGCAAGCAAAACAAATAAATAAAAGGTGAGTAATTACAGGAAGCAGCAAATGTTGCTTTTGAATCATTCTGCACAGGATTGCACTGGCTCTTTCACCACCAGGAAGCACTGAACCCGTGACCTGTAACACACAGCTTTGTCTCTGTCGCCAATCAAACCCAACCTGTCACTCTAAACCATGATAACCAAACTGAATCCCTCCTAGGTTAGAAACTTTAAGATAATTCATGAGAAAAGAAGATTACAATTGGTGAAAATCAAAAATCAAAAAGAGGACAGCCTGCAACAATATATACAGACACAATAATAGGAATATTGAAGGTATAGACATGAAGACCCAATTAGGAGTCATGGAATGGAAATTAATTATAATAGCAGTTTATTGCAGAAAACTCTGAGACAATTTAAAATAAGAAATTCACTTTGAATGAGTTTGAAATATTTACAGCAGAAATACACACTGGGCAGCCTAAAACCTGACCAACTAAAACAAGTCTTAGTCAAAAAATGAATTAACGGTAGTAGAAACTGTTAGCTCACTAAATCGGTCATTTAAAACAGCCGTTTCATCCAACTAGGGTGGACACAAACATGAACAATGATTGGCTCTTGTTTGAAGTGGGACTTCTGATAACAGTGAATTATGACCTATGCTGGCTGATTGGTAGCTCTTTGTGCACAAAGCTAGTCCATATATGAGCTCGCCTTGTTCTACTGCACTTGTCAGAAAGGGCGTGTTGAAGTCTTGCTTTCCTGAGTCAGGGTCAGGTTATCATCAGTAGAGCTTTAAAATGCAATTGGGTTAAATGGTATATAATAAATCATAAAGTATTTTAAATACATTAACATATATAAATATATTTTTTGTTGTGTAGTCAAAACTGTTTACCTCTACAAGAGTAATTACCTCTACAAGGGCAATAAGTCATTTTCCAAGTAAAATTATTTTACATACTGATTTTCACAATAAAGAAGCTGGCAATCTGGCAAAATCCTAATCAATAAAAGTTATTTTACCATATTTACTATAATTTTAGACCTAGAATAACTGAATATATTAAAACAAGCATTTTCTTTAAACAGTTATTCACAACCTCCTGTTTGACTGGAGTTATAAAGGGTGACAGAGGCCAAATTCTTAGTCATTCTCAACATGGGAAAGGCAAGAGAACTCACAATTAAGATAAGTGTGTTGACCTTCAAATTTCATGGAATGTTTGTAACAAAAATAGCAGCTTCTCTGCAAAGTGCCAAAATCTACAGTGTGATGATTGAAAAAGTTACAATCAATGTAGTTCATTTGTCGGATTTAACTCCCACAAAAGTCTGTGAAGTGAGCTAAAGAGATTTTTGTGAGAATAGAGGACCTTGGACCTTGAATGACCTGGAGAGATTATGTTGGAAAAAATGATTTTGTTTTGCTTTGTTTTCGATTTAGAATTCATTCATGCTAATTTCTATTCATCAGGGGTGCGAAAATTTAGGAAGGTCACTATGTACAATACAACCAATTAGCACAAGCACGAAACCACAAATTGTTCATCCAAACATGACTAGAGGACTTTTCTATATCCCTATATAAAAAAATCAAAATATTTTAGTATCAAGCGTTTTCAGATCTAATAAAGTTGCATTCTTGTGGCTGGTTATATTAGTAATGTAAACGCATTAAAAGGCCCTTCGGCTTCATGAAAAGATTTTTCATTCTCTAAAGCTTGAATGAACTATGAGGCAACACCTTTGTGTTGCCTCTACGCTATTCAGATTCAATTTGATATAAGTTCCTGCCCTATTTATCATTTATCAGGTGTCGACAGGTCTGTGCGCAGGTCTTTAAAAGCTGTCAGGATAGAAAGATGGGCCTCATTGTGACACTTCCTGTAAAAGCTGCTGATGTGTGTTGGCAGATGTTCATATGCTCCCTTTGGTGGGGAGGTCGCCGGAAAGCTCTTGAACATCTGCAAAAATTAAATTTAGAGCCATCACAAAGAAGGAAACCAACAAAACAGGTGGGGTGACACGGTTTGTTTCGTTGTATCAGCTTGCTTCTGTGTTTGTCTGCGTACTCTAATTCTTTTTCCTGAAACCTGTTCTCTTTTCTACTGTTTCATGCCCAGAAGGGAAGATTGAAGGTTTTCGCTATTCTGCAGAAAAGATCTGTATGAATGAAACACCGCACACTTAGATATATGTTTATGTGTGTGTGTGTTTGTAAGTTTTTATTTGTGTGCACCTGTGTCACGGCACCTGCATAAGGATGTATTTAGATTCATTCAGACAGGTCTATACTTGCACGTCTGTCAGCATGATTGCTACACTTTATATGACGTGGCCTTCACATGATGTTTCCAGGCAGAGCTTCAGTAAACAAATACCCAAGACTGATGACAACTATAATTCTACATACAGTGTAGACTCATAATCTGTGATGAAAAATTACTTCATCTTCACTTTACATCAGTGTTACTCTGGATGGATGGTTTAAAAAGCACTTCAAATTCTTTCAACAGAGATAAGTTCTAAAAACATTATAATTCTTGCACCATATTTGCTAACAATTGCACAGATAATAGTTTTCAGTAATATTGACTGTATTATGAAAAAAAACATTAAAAAAAGTATTTTAAAAAGAAAAAGATAAACAACCCTAAATTCTTGGAAGTCAACAATAGAACCCCAATTATCATCCTTTAAGAAGCTCTTGGAGACTTACAGACACACTCTCACAATGTTGTACTGTAACATTGGATTTCTTGTTTAGTTATATTATTTGTAGTTATGTGCATGTATATATTATTCATCTTGCCTTGTATACATATGTTCTCATTTCTACCTTGTATGTACCTTATAACTTGTAAGTCAAAATGTGATAAATGTACTTCTGTATTACAAATACATAAATGTAAAGTAAACTAAAGTATCTGAGCATGTGTGTGGAAGTCTGGACTTTAACAACAGGAAAAATTAAAACCAGCACATAAATAAAAAAGCAAAAAGGTTTGGGATTTTCAGATACCAAAGGGATACAGTATATAATTATCATGTCTATTATTCTTCTCCAAATATGCCTCAATGGAATTTTTTTTTACTTTTTTTTGCTGAACCTCAAAACAATTCTTTGAATACATTTATCATGCCTAACAAGAAAAGCCAACAAAATACACTTCAGTAGAAAAGAAAAAAATGAATTCATTTATTTGTCTTTGCACATATCCAGATGTACAGTACAGATGCACGCATTGAAGCTGCAGTGTGGTTTACACTTATATAGAAGTCAAGCCAATCGACTGCCCTTTGGCATTACATGTGTGGAACATTTATCCATCCATCGATCCATGCATCCATCCATTCATCTATCCATCCATTCATCTATTATTATACCACCATATAATTTTATTAAGGTTCACGGGGGGACACACATTGGGTAAATACACTAAACACTTGAACAGGTCGCCAGTCTGTTGCAGTGTACAGATAGACAGACAGATACACAAAATTTCAGTATCTCTAATAAATATAGAAGGAAACACACACAGTCGCGAGGGGGAAATGTAAACAAAGACTTGTTGCTGTGAGGTGACAGTGCTAAACACTAAACCACCCATGTGGAACATATCCATTCCATTATCCATAAATGTTAGATTAACACACATAATATCTTTACGCTGTTTATTTACCAATATTATAAGAAAACTCGCATTTCATTTTAATTACATAACAAACTATTGGACCTTCTGGACCAATCAAGGTGCTCAGGAATTAGCATCTTTAAAATGATGTTATGCTAATAATAAGGAAGTGAGTACTGATACAGCGGGGTTTTAAAATGTGAACAGAAACAACTGTTACACAACTAATGTGCAGTAAAAAGTGTACTGTGATATATTCAAATCCTAATGATGTGTCAACAGGACATAACAAACCTTACACTTATATAGAGGCATATATGAAGACGAAAGAAAGTTCAGTTGCTTACATGTGTAAAAGACAATTATATTATACAATCAGTTTAGGTAAATCTCTTTCTTGTTTTAGTATGCGTAGAGCATGAGATCCATTATTTACATCCATTACATTGGATCAAAACTACTTCTTTCACCCCAACCCTTGCCAAAATTGTGCACTCTTCAAAACTGAAAACTCCTTTAAATTAAATAGATAAATATGTTTAGATTTAAAGCAATTTTAAGTCGTTAATTTGAATAACTTTCAAAGGTATTTCACATTAATATTAATTTAACATTTACATTAATGGCAGAATTTTGTGTTGAAAATGACATACTGAAAGTCCACTTAAATATCTGGTGTTTTATAGAAAATGTATGAAAAATGGGCTATACATCTAACACAACGGAGATATTGTCTAGAAAATGGATGGGAGTAAAAGGGTCACTGTGCTACTGGCTCGAACTACGTAACACAGAGAAGGTCACTGAGTGAGTCCACTCAATTATCCAGTCAGTCTGAACAAACCTAGACCCATTCAAACTGAAACCCATGAAATCTCACTACAACAGTTGGGTGACAAGCCGATTTAAGAAACTAAAATGTACAGGTTAAAAAAAACTGTATATAAAATAAAAATATGAATAATTCATTTTAATAACCCTTTTAACATCCCGATTGCTTTCGGTTTAGATAAATAGTGTTATTGCTACAATATTCTTTCATTATCGTTAATGGTATGACTTATCACCAGTTGAAGGTTTTTGAAGGCTCTTATCAATCATTGTCTGAAACCTGTTTCATGTTGCAGGTTCTTTCCAAATGAATTCATCATTATTGAATACATTAAGAACAGAAGCCTTTTTCATATCCTACCTTACAGATAAACCTTGCGAATTGTGGGACATGTTTGTTTCTGGTAAAAGGCTGCTCACATGCTTTTCATGTGAGTTGATAAATGGATACAGACTGTGTCCTTTAGGATCTGGTTGTACTTAAGGCAGTGTGGATGTAATCAGACAAGGTTTGCAAAAGGCAGACCAGTCTTTACTTGATCATATTAACCAGAAGCATACACAAACAAGAAAGAGGATATCAGACTTTTATTTTAAAGCTCCTGACCGTGTTCCAGCTGGTGGAAATGTTTTGCTAATAATTATATATGGTTTATGTTTACGATACCTTTCCTTTTTACTGGAGGTCTTTGCACTTAGATTATTATTGTAAAAAAAATAGGTTGAAAAAACACACATTTGCATTGTGGATAGCATTTGAGCCATGTCTGTCCAGTTGACCTCACTGTCTGTGATGAAAAGTGTTTTGTCCTTGCCCTAGTTATGTTCCTTCTCTAGTTACCTGTTACCCTGCAGCGTGTCCATAGGTACCTGCCAGTCATGATAGATGAGAGGCCATAGTTAAGACTATAGAGGGGTCGTTAAAATGCGTTTCAGACAACAAGACAGGAAGGAAGAAATGCCAACATTCTCTGCCACCACTGGGTTAACCATAATTCTTTAAGATTAGAGTTTTGAAAATCCTAATTTTACGTCTTCCAGGTCTTCAACTTCTCCTGTATATCAAATTTCAGTTTCATTACTAGTTGTTTGTTTTAACATATTGAAAAGTGTTGGATAATGGACAGTAGTTACATCTCTTTATTTTATAAATATTAAAACCTTTGATGCTTCCATTTAAACAAATTAATGTATTCTTGTCCTTTTGAAAAGAAATTATAAAATGTAGATACCAGAATGCCAAAACCAACAAGAAACTTAAAATGTGATGGTCTGTCACACATTCATGTCACAAATTGTAATATGAATCAAATAACTCATTGCTACCTTTGAAGCAAATAATTTAAACATTATGGCAAACCATAAACAAACTTTTCTATGTGATTTTCTATTTAGCTTTATGGCTGAATTATTTTTGGAAAGGCTATCCACTGATTTTTGGGTGTCTTTAAGAATGTGTGTGCATTCAGTCTCATAACTCATCTAGAACCACATTGCTGTACATGTATGCAATTTTAAGCAATTTGCTTGGCAGAACATGTCTCACATTTTAACTTCTCATTCTGAATTGCTATCAGTAAATTCTCAGTAAATCTTTTTAAAAACGAAAAATTCAGAATATGGCAAGATTACCATATGTTATATAACCATTGCAGTAAGAATATAAGAAGCAAAGTGTGATAAGACTGTGATACTGGGAAAGAATATGTGAAAACATTAAGCAACACATTGTTTTACATCATTCTTTTATTTATAATAGCCAAACATAAGAGTGTGTCTTGAAAACTGATTTTATGTAGACAGAATGTTGGATAATCAGCCAGTTCTTAAATTTTAAGACATTATTCCAAACCTTAGTCTGCATTTAGTTGCTGGGACATCAGAAAGAGATGTTTCTGACAGCAGGCCAACTGCCTGCAATGGACATTAATCACGGGTCAAATGAATAAGGACAATTAGACCAAATTATGTAAAATTATATAACCCCATGCCTTACCTTCTTAATATTTATTCCAGTAAATTACAGGCGAAATCAACTTTTATATGCCAGAAATATGATGCTGTCCTTGTTGAGTTGATAAAATCACCTGAGGGAGAGAGAATAAGAGCCTTGGACACTACAGTCCCAATATCAACAAGACAGACAGACAGACTGTCAGATTTGTCTGTTTAATCAGCTGCAACAAAAAGGTCTGCCATAAATGACAAAATTCAGGAACAGAGGTGTCATTGTCCACAATCAAGCAAACTAAAAGTCTTTTGGGGTGGAGTTCTTTGCTCTTTCTTCATCTACAGTATACTAACACTCTATCCAGCTTTGACTTGACAGCAGTTACATGGCCTCTAAACCAGATGTTTTCAGAACTTTTGCCTGCAAGAACATGTGAGTTAAGACAGACTCTTAGACATGGAAAATGGACCCTGGGAACTTTTTAAAGACCAACACCTGCTTTGGCTTGAAAGTACCACCTACGTAACTTAAACCTGTTTGTGTGAGGGAATGTTTTAAATACATGTCAGTCATCCCAGATTGTTGCTGGCCTGGTTGCCTAGAACCAAAATCGACTTTAATTCATCTTATTTACAGATCATTAGTCTAGTCTGCAATTGTCATTTAACTATCTCTTTAAAACTTTTGCAGCATGCATCCAGAAGAAGGTAGCGTCAAGGATCTTTTTTTTTAAACAGTGAATATAAACAGTCGTATGTGCGCTAGACCGATCTGTGTATTTATGACAAGTGGATATTGGCATCAACAGCAGCACGTTGTTTAAAAAGTGCACCAGTGGGCTGGTCTTTATCATCTATGCTTGCAACATGCCATGTTTTAGCACAGAGAGTGGAAATAAAGAAATGAAGAATATATTCACTTTAGTATTGGCAAACACTAGGATTCAACGTCATCCTTTTTTTTAAAAATGTGTTTTGTTATGAAGCCCGTTTTAAAAGTTTCCATGCTTGGCGATTGTGAATCGACCATTGTAAATTTTTTGTCACCACTGGGACAGTTCAGCACAAAGAAAAACTCACGATGAAGTAAGTCCACTTCATCTCCAAAGAATACCAGAACAGACTTTTCTTTTCTGCTTTTCGTCACAGCATTGAAGATTTTCAGCCATACTACAGTGTTAAGTGGCTACTTAAACTAGCTAACCACTGCAACATAGAGTACAAAAAGAAAATACTTTTTCCCTTTTCTGTATAATCATTTGTCCATGTAGCTTAAGTAAAAAATTGGACTGGTAAATCCAGCAGGTATTTTGTGGAAACCTGCTCAGGAGATTACATGCTGGGTTGACTAACAGCAATTTTGAAGTAAAGAACTAATACATAATTACTAAGACACTTATCGTGGTAAGTGATTTATAACATCATGACAGTAACTCTTTGTTGACAGTAATTCTTTGCTATACTTTGATTAGTCGTCTGGGTTTGTGTGAGTTATTAATGTTACTGAACGATGTCTGCAATAATTTTTTTTAGTTGAATGCAACAAAAAATTGGCATGACAATGCATATGAATTAAGCATATGTAGACTATGTTTCTGACAGGTTGAGGTTGGGCAAAAATGAAAACTGGTGCAAACAAAAATCTAACATTTATTTAATTCTAGTTTATATGAATGACTAATTTTGTGTTGTGCTGATGAATGTATTAATTTTATTAATAAATATTGAAAATAATGTATCTAATACATAGTAAGCTGTCTTACTGCTTACACAGCTATTTAAGTAAATAGAACATTGCCATACAAATAGCATAATCCAAATGCTTATTTAGCAAACATGATTAGCATCATGACATTCAAATCAATTAGATAACACAAAGCACTAACATTTCAGGTGATGCTTCTATAAGTGTCTTATAAAAGTTATTACTGACAAATTACACGTTTGCGAATAAAGACTTTTTAATTAAGAGGTGTATAAAGTTTTAAACACCTATTTACATTTGAAAAAAAAAACAAAACTTTTTGACCATCAATGCTGTTTATGTACAGTTTATGTACAGTGTTGGTCAAACTTAGATGTTTGTAATGTTCTGTATTTTACTGTAACTTTTGGCCATTGGCCATTTTTTGAGAGGAGACGTAACAAAGGAGTAAAATGAACAAAAATTCTATTCAATTTTATACTACTGATATTTTTGGTGATTTAGAAATCTTATATTTAAGACTAGGAATACATATGGTCACCTGACAAAACATTTCAGAAAAAGGTTTAAAAGGTCAAGGAAAAAATGAATGATTATGACACCTCCTGTCAAAGTATAGTGTATGTATAAAAGGATATACATTTGATATTCTGAATACTGGATCATTTTTTAGGAAAACTGCGAAACCTGATAAAGTGCCAATGTAAAACCTATGTGTGTAAAAGATGTAAAGATACCAGATGCCAGAACTTTACTAGTAAAACTGACCGAGAGCTAAAAACCATATTGATGCACTAGTGATTGCATTCTTTTGAACACCTGGTGTATGACACCCATTGGACTACAACCAAAATCTTTGAACCAGAGTTCACCTCTGCCCCGTAAGTCATGTTTTAGCTGGATGAGATATTCAACTACTCAGAAAGTTTGGGTTGCCTCAGAGACCCTGAAACACATATCAGTATTTCTTCAAAACCAGACATTCTTTTGTAATCTGCGCAGAACTGGCACATATGTTTTTAATAGCATGTTACTTCAGAAGCTGTTGGCAATGAGTCCACATGCTGTCTTTACTTATGGGATGTTTGTAAGTGTTCTGGAAGTTAAAATGAACAACAAGATGCCAAAGAAGCACTCATTAACTAAAGACTTGAAAATGTCAAGCGCTGTTTTGATGCCAATAATGCATCAAACTGTTTTACAGAAATGTAAACCAGGGTTTGGCTTTTAGCCTGGCTAATGGCCAGAGTGTCAAAACAAACCCTATTACATCTTAAATGCAATATTGGGCTTTTGTGGCGTCAAATGTTTTAAACATGTCTAAATATTGTTTTAAGATTAACAACACTATAGCATAAAATTAGTGACTTGATTGAATGGTGTCTGCAATTGTTTTTGTTTGTCACATATAAAAAATAGCATGACAGCATCATTTAAAAAATGTTTTAATTGAAGTTAAACAATTAAGTAAAAAACGGTATTTGGACACATCAGCATTTTACTATGGCCAACCAGGGCACTGAGTTTGAGTCTCAGACAGATTATTATAAACTGTGCTGGAGATTGTCTTCAGTTGGTTGTGCAATCTGCAATTTTTAAATGAAATAGATTTTGCTGTTTATAATATGCAACAGTGTAGGAGTTTCTCTAATGGTTGAAAAGTAAATGCCACCAGCTTTACACATGCTGGAAGCAAAACTTTTTTGGGCACAGAAAGTAGCTGATATTTTCTAAGCCTAAATATGTAACCCCACTGAATTAATAGTTTTCCTGTGAAAACCGTATATGTAACATAGGTGTCATAGCAACAAAAATGTTGCAAGAATCTTTATTGTTGTGATTTCACCATGAACAAAGTCCGACAAACATACATAGTTTAGTGAAGCACAGATTATATCTACTTATATAGTGTCAGATATCCGGTTATATGATGAAAGTTCAGGAGACGTAGATGCAGAACCAACCGAGGTTTTATTTACAATACCAAAACGCTGCCGTAAGAG
>JAOTRQ010070687.1:0-12461 GCA_028565875.1 Hoplisoma paleatum
GTGTGTGTGTGTGTGTGTGTGTGTGTGTGTGTGTGTGTGTGTGTGTGTAATAAGCGGCACTTATATGATGATGTAGTGCATGGTTTACACCGCACGATGGCGCCCCGCAAAGCTTTTACAGCCACAATGGTGTGCAAATGTTTGTACACCCTGCTAATTGAAATAATAACTTATAAACGGATACAAACTATATATAAATAAATATAAAGTAATACAAACTATATATAAATAAATAAATATAAAGTAATACAAACTATATATAAATAAATAAATATAAAGTAATATAAACTATATTATAGAGAGGTGTGTATGCTTATATATAATACACACTGAATAAATAAATAAGAGTGCACCGAAAAGGAAACTGTTGTCCTCCAGTCACTCAGACCGGACAGGTGAAGTCCCGCCCCCTTCAGTTACCTGATAGTACCTGAGCGCTCCTCGCGACCCGCGCGCGCTCCAGTGAGCACGTGCACGAGCATGGAGACTGATCACCTGGACCGCTCCGAAATATGAACTTAACCTCCCTGTTACAGGTGAGTTCCTCTCTGTTCTTATACCATATATACACCTGTCTCACACACACTCTCACACACACACACCTCACACTGTGTGTGTGCGCGTCCGTGTGTCCGCGTTCACGTCCGTATGGACAAAAGTATTCGGACACCTGAACTTGAACCTGTCGAACTCTCACCTAAAGAACAACATTTCCTGTTTAAGCTTCCTCTCAGGATTCAGGACAACATCTGTGGGGATTTGTTACCTTCATGACTTCACTGTAAAGGGCCTCGTTCAGGGGCCCAGCAACATCAGCCTGGCAGTGGTGAGACTCGAACCTGTGTCCATTAGATACCCCTGCATCCTAATCAAGGTCTCAATGAGGACGATTGAAACTGTTCCGGGTTTGATTCCCCGGTTAAAGGCGATACGGGGATTTCGGTGTGGAGTTTGTATGTTCTCCCCAAGTCTGTGTGGGTTTCCTTCGAGTATTCCTCACACAGTCCAAAGACATGCAGTCAGGTTAAATGGAGATACTGAAATTGTCCTGTGTGTGTGTGTGTGTGTGTGTGTGTGTGTGTGTGTGTGTGTGTGTGTGTGTGTGTGTGTGTTCTTTGTAAAAGAATGATGACCTGTTCAGGTGTTTAGTGTATTCACCCCAGTGTGTGTCGTGCTGGTGAAACTACATTATGGATGGATGAAATGTATTTATTTATTTTAGACTTATTTCTTTTTCTATATTTCCTTTGCTATATTATTATATTTAATTTTATGTATATTTAATAATTAAACTGTATTAAATCTTGTAATATAATACACACTACACAATACACACACTGTATGTAGTCACCTCATTATTATTATTATTATTATTATTATTATTATTGTTGATGTTGTTTATATTATTCACAATAATTATTTCTATTATTATTATTAATATTAATTATATTATTATTATAATTATTGTCTCTGGATTTGGAACTGCAAACAAAGAACTTTAGTTCATGCTCGCATCACTTAAATCAATCATTTGTGCGCTACTGTTATTCATATTTAATAACTTATAAATATTTATTTTATACTGTTCGCACTAATCGCACGTACGTGTGTTTATGATGCACTTGACTGTGTTAGTATTTTGGGATTAAAAATGTTCCATATTTTACGATGTGAATGTTTAAATTTGCTATTTATTGACCATTTGAAATGTTTTATTTATTTATAATACTTTTATTTCTAGCGATTAACAGACATTTTTATTCAAAGCGACTAACAATGACAACACAACATTGATTTGAACAATTGAGGGTTAAGGGCCTCGCTCAGGGGCCCAACTGTGGCAACTTGGTGAAAATGGATCGTCTAGCCGATCGATTTTCTAGCCCGGTTACTTCACAATCTCATTTTATTTGTTGTTTACTGGTTTATTTGTTTCTTGTTTGTTCACTGTAAATAAGACTTGTTCTTAATAACTTGCCTGGTTAAATTAAATATTAGATCTTATTTTGTATTATATTATATATACAATATTTTGTGCTTCAATATTTAAACGATTTGTTATTTACAACTCTTTGGTGTGTGTGTGTGTGTGTGTGTGTGTGTGTGTGTGTGTGTGTGTGTGTGTGTCCATACTGCAGTGTTGACAATAGACTGAGAAGCATTCACGCTGTTTCATTCAGGAGTAATAAATAAATAAATATAAACATTAATTCTTACTCCGTCTCTGTCATGATTAGAATATGTTGTCAGATCTCTCCGAGATTCTGTATCGTGACCCTTGATCTGTTTTCCGACTCTCTTTCCAAGGTGTGTGTGTTGGTGTTAATCAGGCAGATGGAATGTCAGATCCTGTCTCCTTTCTCCACGCCCGAGGAGCAGCCTGGCGGAATCAAGATCGGCACTCTGAGCGGCTTCTACCCTCCTCCGTACCTGCTGCTCGGGAGCGACTACTACCGGGTGGATGAGGAGACGGGGGACATCTACACGACGGACAGGAAGATGGACCGGGAGGCCTTGTGTCCATCTCGACAAGGCTACTGCACGGTAACAGACGAAGCCCTGGTGGGACCCGAGCAGGACGTGGTTAAGATAACGGTCATCTTAGAGGATGTTAATGACCACGCACCTCGCTTTGAGACCAGCGAGATCCGGTTGAGGATCCCGGAGAGCGCGGACGTCGGGACCCGAGTGCTCCTGGAGGGGACGGCTTGGGACGAAGACGTCGGGAGCAACTCCGACATCAGGTATCATCTCAAAGGAGATGACGGGTTCTTCAGCGTGGCGCAGGACGGATACGAACTCCAGCTGGTCCTTCAGCAAAGACTGGATCGTGAGACTCGAGACGAACATCGGATGCTCCTGGTGGCCGTCGACGGTGGCAGCGTGGCACAAACTGGCACAGTGTCTGTAATCATTACGGTCCTGGATGTTGATGATAACTGCCCGAGATTTAACCCCGGAAACCTGAAAGATGTGACCGTGCCGGCTGGAGCGTTTAAAAACACGCCCGTGACCAAGATAGCGACCGTAGACCCGGACCTTGAGACGGATAGTCCAATCACGTTCACCTTCAGTCCTCTGATCTCTGATCGTGCCAAAGAGCTTTTCAGTCTGGACCGAGCCACGGGGGGGATCAGTTTAGCGATGGACATGAGGATAAACAGACCAGAGGAACACGTACTGAAGGTGCTGATGGCGAGCACGCCGTGTCCCACCGAACAAACCCAACTGACTGTTCACCTGCTCGCGCTGGACAACCAACAACCCTCGATTGAGATCAAATATCTGGCCGAGTTTAACAACCAAACAATAATGATCCGGGAAAACGAGCCGCCTACAGTCTTGGCCATTTTGTCACCTTCTGGCGCCCGAAACGTTCTGCGTTTAGAAAACGCGAGTGCAGAATTCCTATTGAAAGCGCAAGCAGACAGCTATCTGTTGTCGACATCAAAGCCTCTCGACTTTGAGCTGTGCCGCGACTATCAGATTTCCGTGGTCCTAAGCGATCCCGAGATGAAAAACACCCTCGGGAATCGAGCCATCGAAGTGGCGGTGCAAGATGTGAATGATAACGTGCCGCGTTTTGAAAAGCAGAACTATCAGGTAGAGATGGAGGAGAACAATGAACCCGGCGTGGCTTTGATTCAGGTCAGGGCGTCTGATCCCGACAGCCAGGAGTTTGGCAAAGTGGCGTACCTGCTGATTCATTCTGCGCCCGCTTACTTCAGTGTAAACAGAGACACGGGGGTGCTAAGGGTGCTGGAGTCTTTGGACCGGGAACAGCGAAGGACGTACAATTTAACCATCTTGGCCAGGGACTACGGTTCTCCCGCGTTGGAATCCTTGACCTACGTCTTGATCAAAGTCCTGGACCAGAACGACAACAGTCCAACCTTCGTCCTACCACACTTCGTATTTTTTATTTCGGAAAGCGTTTCCAGGTTTGACCATGTGGGGGAAATTGGGGTTTTCGATCCGGACGAGGGAGAAAACGGGACGGTCGTGGCGGTCCAAGTGTTCGATCAGGACGTCCCCTTTGCCGTGGATTTTAATCACATGATGCTTCGCTGCACGGGCGAGGTGGACCGAGAGAAGCTGGACCGGTACGACCTGTCGGTTCAGGCGACGGACGGCGGGAACCCACGCCGCTCGTCGACCGTCTCGGTCATCGTTTTCATCGAGGATGTGAACGACAACCAACCCGAAGTGATTCTTCCCACCAGTAACTTGTCCTGCCTCACTTTGTCTCCTAACACCAGAGCCGGAAGCATCATCACCAAGATCTCCGCCGTGGACCACGACTCGGGGGTCAACTCTGACATCACGTATTACATCATGCCTAGCCGCTCGGCTCGGTCCAGCCCGTTCCGGATCGACTCGCGTTCGGGGAACATCACGCTGGTCCAGCCACTGGAGGAGGACGACCACGGCATGCATCACCTCTACGTCCGGGTGAGCGACGGGGGCAAACCGGCGCCCCTGCATACCGCCGTGTGGATCAACGTCTTGGTGAACGAGACGTCCGAGCGGTGCAACCTCACCAGCGTTCCGCAGTATTTAGAGTCGCAGGCCGACCCCACGTCCACCACGGCGGAGTTTAAAACCAGCACTGGCTGTACCGACCAATCGTGGTTTATCTTGCTGTGCGGTTTGGGCATGATGGGGTTTTCTGTCTTCCTGCTTCTGGTGTCGGCGGTGACGTTCCTCAGATACAGAAATACGATGAGGAAGAGACAGACAGCCAAAGAGCAGGAGTACAGTACTGAGATGAATCTGTTAAAGGATGGAGAACGAGAGAAGAGTTTGTTTTAAAACTTTTCTATTGAACTTATTTGTGTCCGGGGGGCCCGACACGTCTATCACGCTCCACCTGTAGATGGCGTTGTGAATGTTAGTACTTCAACATGATCGACAGAGAATATCATCACAGCTCCTTTGTGGTTTTTCCAATTGCATCCTTTTTTTTTCTTTACTACGCACTGTGTGTATGTGTGTGTGTGTGTGTGTGTGTGTGTGTGTGTGTACTATACAGTATGTGTATGCTTGACTGTTTTATTAACTATACAATCATCACATATTCCTGGATTCCCATATTTATACCGATTCCTCACGTAGACGAAGTCCAGACGTCTGATGTGCGGTTTCTAGCTGATGTGTTTCCATATGTGGAGTCGTAAAAATCTAGAAGAGAAAATATTGACCGAGATATCAGCCACGCCTGACCCCAAACCGGAAAAACGCTTGAACACAAAGCTTTGGTGTTTATTCTGTATGGAATATTTGTATAAGGATATAAAACCCACTCCGCTGTTTACTGTTTCATTTTATTTACATTCATAAAGGTTTAGACAACAAATGTATTTAAAGTGAATTACAGTCATAGCTGAATGTAACTGGGCCTCTCGCTCGGGAGTCCAACAGTGACAGTTCTCTGTGTTTTCATTTCTGATGGTTTTTTATTCTCTTGTTTCGGTTTATTTAATTATTCTGAATCAAATACAAACTTCCGATACCTTTAAACGATTTGACTTGCGTGGTATTGTGATGTAATAACAACACGATTTACATCAGAATCTCCGCGGCAGACACGGTACCTGGGAAACGGAGCTCTGAGGATTTGCTAATCATTTCATAAATACTAAAAAGAATAAAACTCGCTCCGATTCCTTCGAATAATAGATGCAACATTCTGGTACCTGCAGGAACGAAAGTCTGAGACATGAAACACGTGACCCGTGACACGCCAAGGGAAGGCCGGGGGAGCGGTCGGTGGGGGGGGCTACACACATGAAATGATTAGTTTCAGGTCACAGCGCTGGCTGTTATCTGATATACTCAACCCGTTCATCTGGATCGGGGCCCTCGAGACCTGTGATGTCATAATGATCCTGGATCGATGATGGTAAATGTTTATTTAACCTTGAAAACCTTTCGTGTTCTCTGGGTTCACGAGGTTAATAGGGTCCATGACTGCTCTCACACACACGCACATGGTGCAGGAATTACAGTCAGAGCACTGGCAGGTGACGTGAATAACACTTGGGTATCGCTTCGTTGCGGTGACCGTTCGTAGGTGGGATATACAGTACTACACAGCCAGTGAACATTTTATCCTTATGACTGGGTTCAACAAGGGTCTGATGGCTAGACACCGCTCGTCTAGCCATCACAATGGCGGTCGGGGGCTCCATCGTCTGTAAAAATAATGCATGTTTTTAACATCGGACACTTTTTTCAACTCCAAAGCGCAAACACGCCGGTGGTGTAGCGTTTCCGGGGCAACAGCTGATTAGCGTAGACGTGATGTAGCTCAAAACAGGGCTGAAACAGACGAGAGTTTAATTACTAATATCAGTTTGTGTGAGGAAACCTCATGGACATGATTTGTAGAGTCTAAAGACAAACATGTATCATATGACCTCTTTTTTTAAGACCGGACTAGTAAACAAAAGACCGTTTCCATGTTGACACTACTGCGCCCTTGAGCAAGGTCCTTAATTCTCAAGTGCTTAGACAATATTACAGTCCTGTGACCAGTCTGTTCCTACGCCCTGGACTTATAAATGATCGTTTCCTGCTCCGGTTAGTAGTCTTGTGTAGTTTGTAGTGTCGTTTTATTTACTTGTGAGTTGCAGCTACTCGACAGATGATATCACGTCTGAAGTTAGTGAGACGCTTTGAACTTGGTGGTGACATTTTGGCTGTGGGTGGAGGTACAAGATCAAAGAAAAGAAAGGGACTGTAGATGATGCACCAGGATAAACGATTGTGTTTTGGACACATCATCACGTTGTCGTCGTTTGTTTTATTTCTGCAGAGAGTGACAGACTGACGTGTGAACCGTGTATCACTGAAATTCCTCTTTACTGTTTAGGATAAAGAAAAGATCTGCATGAGTGCACTATAAAACCCAGGCGGTGCCAGTTCACACGGAAACACACCAACATCCACCCTGGAGATCTAATGTGACAAAACATATCTTAGTGGTACTGTCTGTGTGTGTGTGTGTGTGCGTGCGTGCGTGCGTGCGTGCGTGCGTGCGTGTGTGTGTGTAGGTGGGTGGGTGTCAGTCCATCAGTGTGTGCGTTTGTGTGTGTGTCAGTTTATCGTGAGTGTGTGTGTGTCAGGCTATCGTGCATGTGTGTCATTCAATCATTTATGTGTGTTTCAGTCTCTTGTGTGTGTGTGTGTGTGTGTGTGTGTGTGTGTAGGTGGGTAAATGGGTGTCAGTCCATCAGTGTGTGTGTGTGTGTGTGTCAGTTTATCGTGAGTGTGTCAACCTATCATTTGTGTGTATATGTGTGTCAGTCCATTGTGCATGTGTGTTATTCAATCATTTGTGTGTGTGGTGTGTTAGTCCATGTTTGTGTGTGTGTGTGGGGGGGGGGGGGTTGTTACTGCGAATGTGTTTGGGTTTATGAAAAAGGGGGGCACACACACACATACACTTTCTACCCGGTTGAGTTATGTTAGTTTCTCCAGACTTTCCTTCACCGTGGTGGTGATCTGGGTAATTAGCCGGTTAGTTGAGGTGTGTTTTGTGAGTCAAGATGATAAATTCGTTTGTGATTCGGTTCATTAAGGTGGCAGTAATGAGAGCCGCCATATTTATCTGGGGGCAGTTCAGCCCCTGTCGTTGTGCTGGAGGTAAATAACTCATTAATCAGCGCCTCTGAATTCATGCGTTCATTAAAGCTGCGGCGCATCCGGTCCTCGTTAATGTCAAAGATTTTTGTAGTGGGGCGCCGGAGTGCAACGTTTGTCCAAATGAGTCTCCTCGTACCCTGGTTTACACCCCCCCCCCCCCTCCCGGTGAACCAGGGTGCGAGGTGGGGTGTGGGGTTGGGGGGTTGGGTTGAGCTACACACGTGATGTGGAACCCACAGATGAACTTTATCACTTTAGGCCGATTAGCTTTTGTTTTCAGACACAATAGAGGCGCTTTGTTATTGAATCTGATCCCAGAAGGGGGGCAGAAATCTCATGTGTGTGTGGGGGGGGGGAGGCAGAAACCTCATGTGTGTGTGTGTGTGTGTGTTCAGGAGTGAATAAGTGAGAGTCCAGGGAATCTGACCTTCACCCGTTTCATTCATTCATCCTGCTGAAGATCCGCAGCTTCGTCTTTTCTCCTGGACTCGCTTCAAAAGAGACAATCAGCTTGTGTCCAGTGTGTATTGTCCACACACACACACACAAACACACACACACAGGGATACGTGAGAAAGCTGTGAGTCGCCACTCTAACACCAAACCGCTGCCTGACAGTCATGGGTGAGTAAAATCTCTCTTCCTTTAGGTTCTGGAATGTTCTGGGTTTAAGCTTCAGATTTATGTTTCATGTTAGGACGAGGGACAAGTTTTAGGATTTGGCTTTGTGGTTTTAGGGTTTAAGATTGTGTTTAGGTTTAGGACTCAGGGTGCGTGTTTGAGTTTTATGGCTTAAGACTGTGGTTGGGTTTAGGGTTTGGGTTTTATGGCTTAAGATCATGGTTAGGTTTAGGGTTTGGTCTCGTGTTTTGGTTTCGATGTTTTCCGTTGGGTTGAGGAATGTGGTTTAGGGTTTGGGATTTAGATCAGTGGTTAGGTTTAGGAACAGCGATATGTGTTTAGGTTTGGGTTGCAAACCCAACTTTAAGACTTTGGTTAAGTTTAAGGCTTTGCCTTTAGGTTAAGGAATAGGGAATCAGATTTAAGCTTTAGAGTTGTGTTTAAGTTTAGGAATAGTGTTAGGGTTTGGATTTTAGGGTTTATGATTTTGATTAGGTCTAAAGTTAGTCTAGCATTTTGGTTTAGAGTTAGGTTTGACTTAGGCTTCAGATTTCTGTTTAGTGTTAGAATCAGGGATACGTTTTAGGGTTTGGTTTAGTGTTTTGGTTGCCTTAAGGTTAAGAAATATGGAATCGGGTTTAGGCTTTAGATTGGTGTTTAGGATTAAGTATAGATGTCAGGATCTGTATTAGGGTTCAATTTAAGGGTTTAAGGTTGGGGTTTATTTATGTTTAGACTTTATAAAGTATTTTCTGGAAAGTTCTCATGTAATCTAAGTCCAAGTGAGTATTATTATTTATTATTTCCCAGTTCCAGAGTTTAGTTCTTATAAATCTTTAGACTCTAGATTTTATTTTGCTGTTTGTTGCGCAGAAGAAGTGAACAGAAGAATAAAGGAGACGACGGCTTGAGTCTCAAGTACAATTAAACGTTCCGGTAGAAAGCCAGAAAGGAAATAACAGACGGGAACACGTGGAGCACGAAACGCGGCGCGGCGCCGTCGTCTGTCGCGTTTAGCTGCAGGGTTCAGGAAGTGCGTTTCATTTATTGCTCGGGGAAATCGAACAACAAACACGAGCGACTTTTCTAACACAAACTGTCGTGACTCGAAGGTTCTGTGTTCTCGACCTCACACTCGGTAAACATACCAGACGCGCCGCGGTTACTCGTCCACAACAAACACCGTTAAATAAACGTCAACCATTCAAACCGGAGCAAAAAAAAAACAATCCAGAATTAATTTTTGTATTAATACCTGAACAGGTCACCATTCAGACAAACACAACCAACACACACACACGTACACACACACAAACAGACACACACACTGTCTCCCATTAATCAGCCTACATGTCTTTAGACCTGTGGACACAGACACAAACACCAGACAGAAAGCAGCCGGATTGTTGTGTCTGGGGAATCGAACCCAAGACCTTCTTGCTCATTGCCAGTTTAATTCAGTTGAAACTCTCATTGGCAGAAATATAAACATGATGTCTATCTCTGGGCATGAGAACGTTCCCCGTCTCTTCAGGATCCCCCCTCCCCTCGACCCCTGCACCCCCACAATCACAAGCCATCGCCCCTCCGCCCCTCCTCGCCTCCGCGCCAGCATTCAAAAGTGGATCTGTTTGTTGGCGAGGCCACCGGACTCTTTTGTTTGCGTCAACATCGCTCGCCCTCGTGTCACCGAGCTGCTCCGACACAAAGCCCATTGTCAACAGAGTCACAAAAGAGGCGACCGGGCGCTCTCGGCCCTCCCATTTTTCTCACACTCACACACTCGTGTACCCCGACACACACACACACACACCCCAAAAGATCCACACACTGGCATGTGCCAGCTGGTAATGACGGGTTCAATGGTTCAGTGTTAGAACCGGGGCGTGTCGATTATAACATGTCACGTAGCATGAACGCTGGTTCTGTATGAAGAGGCTTCACATGGAGACCTCTGTGTGTGTGTGTGTGTGTGTGTGTGCGTGCGTGCGTGCGTGCGTGTGTGTGTGTGTGTGTGATAAATCATATAAGACAATCCTTTATTAGTCTCACAGTGAGCCCCACTTGTTTAATACTTATTTATTAAAAATAAAATACAAAATACTTCAATTTCTTTAACATGCTAATGAGGTTTTAATTCCCAACAGGATCAATTCTTACATCTCTTGGCACAAATAAACATAAAAACATAAAAACAAGAAAGAAAGAGACGTGGATATAAAACAGAACGAATACACGAACGATCCTGACGTAAACGACGTGTGTTGACTCGGTGTTACCGCGATAAATAAACCAGTGATGGAAACGAATCCCGTTTCTCTTTTATCTGATTTACGATCAGTCTGGGTAACACCATCATGAGCCCAGCAGGAAGTCACATGACCCAGATTAGCTTTGTGTTTCCACGTCATGAGAAAAAGAAGTGAGAGTTTAGCTCGTATACACACGTGTGTGTTTGTTTGTGTGTGTATTAACTTCTAATCTGTCCGACATCCTTGACTAGTCTTACCAGCGCTTGATCTTATTTAGGGACACAAACACACACTGTGTCAAATACACAAAAACCTGAACAGGTCGCCAGTGCGTAAAGAGTAGGGTAGAGTACAGAGACAAACACGCACACACACACACACACACACACACACACACACACACACACACACACACATATATATATATACACAGAAGACAATTTCACTTTCTTTAATTAACCTGACTACATGTCTACTGTCAAAAGAAACCGGAGTGCCAGGAGGAAACCTGAGCAGACACGGGGAGAACATGCCAACCGCACACAGAAATCGTGGGAATCCAAACCAGGACTGTTAGGGGACAGTGCTAACCACTAATCTGAGTACTGAGTACTGAGTACAGTTTCCTCCCAGATGTGCAGTCAGGTTAATTAGAGGAACTGAAATTGTGCGTGTGTGTTTGTATGTATGTGTGTGTATGTGTCCTGCAACAGACTGGCGACCTGTTCAGGTGTTGTGTTTAGTGTATCCCCCCAGTGTGTGATAAAGCGTCAGTAACACTTGATGACAGATGAATAATAAATGCAGCTCACACTGCTTTGCTTGTGGTGATCATGACGACGACGATGATGATGATGATGATGATGATGATGGTGATGATGGTGATGATGATGATGATGATGATGATGATGATGGTGATGATGATGATGATGATGATGATGATGATGATGATGATGATGGTGATGATGATGATGATGATGATGATGATGATGGTGATGATGATGATGATGATGATGGTGATGATGATGATGATGAAGATGTTCTGTAGCAGCTTTATTCCAGTACAACACAACCACTGTGACTCCGGTTGGCCGGTGCGACTGACAGACGACGAAACAACAAAGAAACAATAAAACAATTAAAATCCTGACAAAGATGTTCAGAATGTTTTCAACATGAACACACAGAGCAGACAGGTGGAACCCCCCCCCCCCACACACACACACACACACACACACCTGCAGCAGGTGTGTTTGTACAGAGGAAAGAAAAGATATTCAATAATATGTGAGAATATAAAACCAGGATCATTTCTGTAAAGCAGCTGGTGCATGACGTGTTTGTTCCTCTGTGTAAATAGTTTCATCAATTCTTTGATTAAATAAAACGTTGTAGGAACGTTGTGTGTGAAAATGAAACCTGCTTTCTCTGATTCTTCAGGTGAGCAGTGGAGAAGATCTGCAGAAACCTCCATCTTCACCCATCACACCTCCAACATTCTGTGTTTAAAAACGTGGTCATAAATGGTCTCATTTCTGCTCAGAAGGAGAAGAGTGTAAAGATTGGAGGAGAATAAATGAACCTCGGAGGTTTTGTATTATTAGGATTGATTGTAACAGAGCGAGAGACGAACGACCGGCTTCTTTATTCAGGACGAGGAAAACATGGTTTCACATTTAATCTGGTCTGGTGTCACTCACGTTCCTACTGGAGCCTGAGGGACCCGTTGTGACCCAAATACACGTCACCATCACCCAACACACTCCTCCAGAGCATCAGCATTTCTCACACACACCTTCTAAACTACTTACAACTAGTTACAGTAACAGTCTGAGCAATGAGGGGCCTCGCTCAAGGGCCTAACTTAATATATATATGTGTGTGTGTGTGTGTGTGTGTGTGTGTGTGTGTGTGTGTGTGTGTGTGTGTGTGTGTGTGTGT
>JAOTRQ010070707.1:0-12459 GCA_028565875.1 Hoplisoma paleatum
ATATATATGCATCTACTTACTTTGTTAATGTATGCACTGGTACAGATTGTTTATATATGTATCAGGTCAGATGATCTGTTTATGGGTGGTGACTTTAGCTGTACTGCAAATTAGGCTTTTGATAGAAATCACACAGAACCTCATGTTGCTTCACAATGTGTGTGATGTCTGGTGGACAAATCAGACAATATTCATGAGCTCACACATAGTAAGGCTTTATATCACTTGCCAAACTGCATAGGTGTTACTGTTTCAAACATCATCTCACAACCTTTAAAGTGTGTCATAACCCCAGCTGGTTTTTCTGTTCACTGCATGGTTTTTTGTCATGCTCTTTTTCCCAAATTTGAAACTTAAAAGTGCTTACTGGCTTTTTAACACCTTATTCTTAAGTGACCCACATTTTAAACAAGCACTCTCTGCTTTCTGGCAAGATTTAAATAAAGAACTTTATAAACAAAATGATAATGAAAACGACAATGGTGGGACTATAGGAAAATAGAAATCAAACAGCTTCATCAACACATGCAGGCGATCAAAGCCTTTTTACAAACCTTAAGGTCAAAAAAACATGATGTTGCTAATTTATTGGGTTATAAGCCATAAGCGGAATTGGTCAAATCTAGTTTTCAAAAGCTGACGCAGATGATTGTCCCATCTATTTTTTTTTTCTTTCTTGAATAAAAGAAGTGCCAAAGTCATCTAATTCACTTCTTGCTCTCAAAAAATGGACATACTCCTAGCTGCTCCTTGGGTGCCTTGTTAGGGCAGTCCACCATGCTAGACACGTGTGCTCACTGCTGCTCCAGGGCATGTGTTTAACAGCAAGTGTAAATGTGTGTTTCACTGCACAGATTAGGTTAAATGAGGCAAAATCATTTCTTTGTGTATAAATTCACAGAAGTGAAAATAGTATTTTAAGTTCTAATGCATTTCACTGTCAGATGTACTGTGTATGACTCAGGTTTAGTGGTTAAATCCTGTATTCAGCCTATTAACATAAGGCCTACATTTTGCATGTAAATAGACAAATCCCAAGTAAGATTAAGCAAGACACCCATTCTGATTATTCAGAATGTATGTAAAGGCTTGTAAAATTAATTAATTGCAATTACCCACCTTGCATGTGACCAGCAGACATAGCATGAAGATGCTGATGATTGACATGCCAGTTTTAATTGGAATTCATCAATGCCCCATTAAACATTAATTTGCACAAGACATCGATGTTTGTCTTTTTCACAGCTTGGCTAGCTCCTCAGAGACTGGCCAACTCCTTGTCTAACATTGCAGATAATGTCTCATTACTAAAACACCAGGTTTAGACCCAGCAAGAACTGAAAATGAATCGAATTTACAAGAAGCTTAACCAATGTAAAAGGGACAGTAAAGAAAGAGAAAAATGAAAATGGCAAACCATTCAGAGCCAAAATCAGAGAAAGAGATTTAAATAAAATTGCAGAAATGTCATAATAAAGCAAACAGCTCAGAATACATCTGACAACCCTTTAAAATCATTACATTAGGTAATGTAAGCATACTGTTTCGTAACTTTAAGCTATTACCTTAAAGCAAACACCACACCACAGAAACATGGGTAATGCCCAATCAGGTTTATTAGATAAAAAGATAACAGGACAAGTACACAAGTAGGGTAGCCAGGAAACTGGAATGGGCTCAGCGGTACCAACAACAAGACTGAAATTAAGCAATAAGAGAACCAAGAAGCTCGAACTAAGGCAGATTCAAAATCACAACTAAAAGAGACCAAAATCACAGGAGACTAAGTGGTACGAGCTCCAAAAGGGGAACCTACGTGTCTGCAGGAAAAATCTGTAGCATAAAAATGTAAAACAGGTACAGCAAGAACAAAAAAAAGATATTCAACCCAAGGGAAAAGAACTGGTGAAAAAAAAGTGATGGGTCGCACTGTGCCGAGGCTTTAACGTGTGTGTTGAGAAATCTAGGATGTCTTTTATGAAGCACGTATCGAGACTTGTTTAATTATAGGCAAGTGATGTCACGGATGACATGTGAAGCTTCACTGGTTAAGGGATTCAGAGTTATAACTGTATAATTTTCACTCAAGCCTCTGTAAACAAACGGTGGTATCATTTTAATGCCATGCTAATGTCTAGAAGAACCCACAATGTCACTGCTAATGCCACAGTTGAAGTGCAGATGTACCTGGCAGAACCAAAGATCTACAGAGCAGAAGATCCTCTCCAGTATTGGGAGAGTATTGCTTGTGGTAGGATATTTGTACACCCCTTCCTCTGAACCATGGGAAAGGCTTTTTTGGAAGCTGGGGAAGTAGTGTCTAAAAAGTCGAGTTCAACCAAATTGGAAAAAAAATGGTTTCTAAATAAAAATGAATGAAGTCCATTACAACAGCATTCATAAGCACAATCTTCTAAAAACACAACAATTAAAAAATGAACATTTGTCCGATTAGATTTATTTAAACATTGACTAAAATCCTAATAAGTTCCATGTTTAATTAATGTTATTTACATTAATACAATTATAAGCATTCATTAGAAATTAAAAGCATATAGAAAATAAATGGATGGCTCAAAGAATTGATGTATGAACCACACACAATCATATAAGGTGATATTGTATTTTTGTGGCAATGTTCTTGTTGAATATGATCTGAAGTTATCCATAAAAAAACATGTCTTCCAAGCTTCTTGTAATTAACATAAAACAAATCATCGTCTTTTTACAATTTAGTGTCAAAATGCGAATCGGCAAAAAGCAGAACCAGCTCAAAATAGTATTTCTTTAAATTAGTGATTTGGGATCTAATCATAGAACATTTTTCTTTTGTTTCGTGACAGGAGGAAGTTGTGTGTAAATGATTTCACACTCTTCAAATGTTCCAGAATAAAACGGCATTGAAAAGCCGCATCTAATTTATGGTCAGGTAAATTGAAGCACAAAGCATGAAATAAGCACGTGTAATATGCAATTTCAGTGAATTTCAAATCAGATTTGTGTTTACCGATTAGCATTGAAATACCTCATGTTTACTGGCTCATTTTGCACTATGACACAGTACTAGAAATTTAATTAGCAGTCCGCTAGTCAAAGTATGCAATAATTAGAATTATTATTTTTTTTTTTTTTTTTAGCAAAAGCCATTATATTCATATAGATTATCTATATATAGAATGCAAGTATATTTGTAGTTAAATATCAGAATTTGCACCATCACTGAGCAAAAAGGTTTTAATTCATTACTGTAGGCTGTATTTATAAGTTTAACTTGTGCATTGTTTTGGGATTTTAACATAATGTTTTACACATTGGTTACTACAGAAGTTTCATTACACATGTTTCATCTGTACACACGTTTATATAAAAGAAAAGTTCATGGACAATTTTGTATTTCCAATTATGGTTGCAATTTTCTGGATGATAGGAGGAAACCAGAGCACCCGTAGTGAACTCAATTAGATGTGAGGAGAACATTCAGACTCCACATAGAAAGGAGCCAGACCCTCCCACCTCATGATCAAACCCTGGACCTTCTTGTTGGATGGAGACAGTGTTATACACTTAGCCATTGTGCTAAACGTGAAACTATAGTATTTTAATTCCTCATAATTTAAGGCCTCCCAATCATCTGTTAGATGATGTATTAGCATAAAGTAGCGTATGATTTAGAATGTGTGACTTAGTCGCATTGAGAATTAGCATCACATTTAACATATTTGTATCTATTAGCAAAAAGATTTCTGTTATTGTATGTCTAGTTCCTTGTTTTTCTGTGTATAAACACCTTGTGTAAATAATAATAATAATAACTGGTTTGGGGCGGATACAACTCAATTAAGTTGTCAATTTATGCTATAGTTAAATTTGTTGTTGTTAATTTGTTTATAGCAAAAGGGACAATATAAATGAAATTGTGATTTTTATGGTTCCTTGGATGTACAATATTAGTATTAATTAAACTATAGCTTTGCAACTTTATAGTATATTGTATACTACAACATACTATAATTTATCAGAATATACATGAATTGTGAAAATATAGTTGGAGCCTATCAGATTCCAATAACTGTCAACATTTTGAGAAGGGTCTTGTTTCATGACCATGTGCTTCAAAAAGACCCCATTATGATATGACTTATATTGGCAAGCTCATTGAGAGCAATTACACATCAGTGCAATCTTGAATATGTATTCTTATGTTAATAAATGCTATAATGTGCTACTCATTGCCAGAAGTCGAGGGTAGTTTGAGCTCTAACATCATCACCATGGACTGCAATAAATAAACACTGAGTGTAGGACTTCTAGAAGGTAATTAACTAAAAAATCTGCTTTGCCTTTTCAAATAAATATCCCTAAAAAGAAAAGACACATGTTGCCAAACTGCAGAGATCTTTAGCTGAAATAAACATCATAAATGCATGAAAAGATCAACTATTTTTATGATATAATGATTGTTAATCACTAATTACTAATGTTTAAAGTGTAACTATGTTAAGATTACACAATACACATATCTAGTAGCACCTCTTTTAAATAATAGGTTACAAATTAACTGCTGGTCTAAAAGTATTTACTGCTTATTATGAATGCTATCATCAAACCTTTTTAGAAATCATACAGTAAAAACCATAAAACATATCTATACCTTTTCTATAATAAAGTATCACATAATCTATCAATCAATATTTTATTCATACCAATATACTTACTAATCTCATACCACTATCAATATCACTAACTTACTTAACAAACTGACAATAGATAACAGCAATCTGATTTATCTAGCTTTATTATAGCTATCAAATGATAGCTTCATCTAGCTTATTCCAGAGTACCATAAACATACTCAATTATATTGAAAGGTCTTAAAGTATATATACATATTACATATTACTTAAAGTACATATAAAAGGTTGCATTTTCTGCAGGATTTTAGTGCTGTTTCTATTAGAACAGAACCAGCTTGGCATCATTGACAAAATGGTCTAAGTGGTCAGATTATAATTTTTAAGCATACATAGAACAACAAAAATTCTGCTTTAAACTCTACAAATGGTTTAATCATTATGTCAAGTCACTCACTCAGCGAAACCAATATGCACTCTGTATTTACCCTCCACCCCCCACCCCAATCTTCCCGAATTAAAAAGCAAGAATGATCCTCAAAGCCTGTTTTTAGATTGTAAAAAAGTCTTTTAGTCTTCTTGCTAAAAGGTTAATTTTTGCAATGAACTCCTTCCACCCCAAGGTTCTTTGTGTCCCTTCTCCCCATTCATCATTCTCTCAGCTCTGGCTGGGCTCCCAGTTCTGGCCTCCAAGAAGCTGGCACTGGGCTTTAGACCTGCCTTCCTTACCAAAGGCACTTTTTGAATTGCTTTTAAATTTCACTGACTTTGGGTCCAAATTGTTCACAGCACAGCAATTCAATCATGGGCTTTTAGCAATGGGGCAGAGAACAGTAGATTCCTGGAGTCAGGAAAGATAGGGCAGACAGACAGCACACAGCTGGAAGCTCGTAATAAGACCCTGCCCTCTGCAGCTTTGAACATGTCAAAAAAGGAAGATAAGTTCATGGGAAGCCAAAATAAGGTATTCCACCATCTTACTCTTTCAGGTTATTAGTGTTATATGTATCATTTCACAGAGTTCATGAATAAATTAAGAAAATTCACTGGTGCTGCCACTGGAATAATTGAACAATAACCATAATGAAAATCCGACCTTGGTCATTTAAATATATTTTGTGTACCATTCATTATACATCTATTCATACTAACATGCACAGTAGTTGTCGACTGCAGTCTCTGCTTAGTCAGCAATGATTCATACAAATGCCATACACAGTGTATATACACACACCTTACACACTAGGTAGGATGAGCATGAGTGCTCATCTCAAATGTGCTTTTTTGCACATAAAAGTCGAATTGTTATCCTGCCTCCAGCCACTGTCTTAAAAAATGTAGGTTGTACCCAAATTGCCTGAAGGTATAAGTGTGTATGCAATGCCCACCAATATTTTAATCCATTAAGATTAGTTTAGATTCAACGTTATTGTCTTTGTGTAGAGTAAATTATAAAGCCAATGAAATGCTGTAAGGAACAACCTTGGAAGTGTTAGTTGAACCGGGAACTATCAGTAATTATGACCTCCGTTGGCTGTGTGATGGTGCTGTTAAAGAGGCATGGAGTATATTGATCAAGAAGTTTCTCTCAATACACATATATCATCTGCATTGCATTTTCGTAGTGTAGGTAACAAATGCTTTGAGTGGAACAAATGCAATCAGAGTGGAAGTCAGCGTTGGAGAAAAAATGACATAATCGGGCAAATAAACACATTTAAAATTCTATAGAAAGAGCAGAAAAAAACATTGTTTTACTGAACTGTACATTACTATATGTTGGGGTTGACTGTTGGGTTGGAGGACAATTAAAGTAGTCCACTACAGCAGTAATCCAAGTGTGTGATCCCCAGATACAATATTGGGCAAAGATATATGCCCTTCAACTGTTTGTTAGTCTCTTTATAATATGTTACTGAAATGCATATAGTGATTCAATTTTTTAAAGCAAAGAGTGGATGACTAAATAAATTAAAAAGTATTCACAGTATTAACCTTGACTTGACAATGATTTATAACCAATAAGTTGAAGTAACTGCATCATTAGTTGGTGGGATATATCAGCCTGCGGGTGAACAAATTGTGATGAATTGTGACAAATCAATCATAAAATCTCTAAAATTGCAACGCTTTTTGGATGTCTTTGGTTTTGGGGATACATATCTATTAAAATTCATCCAAAGAAAGAGCAGTAGTGCACAGTGACAGGGTCAGGGGTAACTCATTGATGTATGTGGAGAGCAAAGACTGGTCTGTGTGGTCCTATTCTGAAGACAAGCTAGTTCAAATAGCTAAAACGTTAATGCTGGTTCTAATGAAGAGATACACAATTCATCTCTGTGTGTATCAGGCAGCAAAACATGGCACAACACACTTAAACATCATTGTCATCTTGTTGGCCAACGGAAAATTCAGCGAGGTTGGTTGTTTTGTTGTTTGAATTTTGTTTAAATACATTTCCAGGGTGTGACAAAGTGACAAATGCACTAATCACTTGCATTTTACTGACACATGTATGTTATAATGCCCCATATCATTGTGTGAGTGCATGTTTTCTTATTTATTATATTCGTTATTAGAAGCAAAATGTTTTTATGTAAACCTTATTTGACGAAGGACATTTAAAAGAAGGAAAAATGTAAAAGTCATGTTCTTTACATAATTCTATATAATGCAATGAGATGAGCACAAAAACATTAGTAATCATCAGTCTAAGAAAATATGTCACTGCAATTATGCAAATACTTCATTATAAACCTAAACTGGAGCTTTTATATGTAAAACGAGTCATTAATATTGGAAAATAACCAGAATAATCTACAATCACTTCACTATTTTGAAGTAAATTAATTCCCAAGGCTGCAAATTAAGTCACAGTAACAGATTATTCAGAAAAATGGTACTGGCATCAGTGTTTGCATTTAAATCACACAGTTAAATCAACATTTTCAGCATGGTAGTTCGTTCCTGTTGGCACAGAAGTGAGTATAAAGCTCTCCTTAATCCTTTCATCTCGTTTAAATCATCGTTTCAAATCAAAAGTCGATCTATTGTTCGCTCTCCATAGTCACACACAGATAGGATTTTACAGTCTCTGATGTCCTTTAAAGTAAGACTTTCACCTGCAGACTATAACAGAGCTCTAATTGAAATATACTTGTACATTTGACCTGTTTCCAAATATTCTCAGGACATATTTGAGAAACAAAAAAAGCAAATGAGCAGCAATATATGTTAGTAGTGTTTCTTTATTTGGGAAAAGTCTCTGAGAATAAAGATTAAAGCTTAAGGCAGGAGAGGCTTTGCTCAGGAAATGCAAATGAGGAAAAGATATGAGAGTAAAACCAAGAAACGACATAACATTCTCATCCCCATGTTATCTTCAGGGGCATACTCTGTCTCCTCGTGCAGTGAGGGAAGTGTATGACAGGAGTGTGGATTAGTTAAGAACTAAATGAGCTGTGTTAAACAATAAATGAACTGTGATTAATGTATTGTGAATGTAACGTTTTAGTGCGCTACTCTTTTACAGCTTATTGTTTGCAAAGATTTAACAAAGTCATTCAACATAACATTTTGAGTAGAGTTTGTACATTTAGTAGACACCTTTGAAATCTGTGTATATTAATCATCAAATGTGACCTGCTCTTCAATCAAAGAGTAAAAACAGATGGAGACACACTGACTTAAAAACATTGTTGCTAATAACAATAATTGCAATATTCAAAACAAAAAACTTAAGGAAAATCGTATTGTCAAAAAACTGGTGTTGAGCAAATGCCTCAGAAAAAAATTACATAACATACATAAGTGAAAATAGAACTAAAGAGCTGAAAGGACAAAATACATTGCAAACCTTTTTCTGTAAAAGTCGCGGACAGATGGTGATAGTCTGTGCCTATTTTGCTTTGCATAAGCAGATGAGCAATTATGCAAAAATCAGTCCTTATTTTAATCATATAACTTAAATCCTAAAATGTCCTGTCTACCACCACTGTAAACATTTATGCTTCATGTTAATCACTTGATAGCAAGACAGCCTCGCATCTAGCCAATTCATGTTCTGCATATTTTTCAGCCATACAGAGCAGACGATTGTCAGCAGTGTTGTCAGCAAAGATTTTTTTTGCATGTATAAAAACAACGTTTCACAAAGAAAGTTTGAAGAATGACTTGCATATTTATTCCTCTAAATATTTTACTGCATGAAAGGCAAATTCACAGACCTAAGCTGAACGCATGTGCAAAGCACATCTTTGATTCCTCAGACACCACTGCACTAGAGCCGTTATTTATCGACAGCTGATAAGATATTACCACTAGGAATGTTACTGTGGATTACTTTGATGCATCTTAGCTTTTACAGTGGACAGAAATGTTCCTTAAACTTTATTGCACAAAAAATAAATGTTATAATAACTTTGTCTATGAACAACATTACATTCTTTTGACTCAAAGGTACATAACATGGACCAAGACACAGTGGAAACTTATTGTGCCTAAATTAATTAATAATTGTATTGAATTCATATTTTTAATTTTTTTAAGATTTTACAAAAGTGACCATTCAGACTCAACAATATCGTCTGGATTTGTGTATTTGAATTCTAAGAATTGCATCCTATCCAGAAACATCTGTGCAAGTTCCAACAATAAAATGCACAAACACATGCTGCACTAATAATAAAAAAAACTGGTTATGGGAAAAGAAGCTATGGGTGCTGGACTCCCAAAATACTGTTAAGGGAATTTTGAAATAAAAATGGCAATATAATCAAATAGTAAATGATTTATTGTTTTCAGAATCTGATTACCCAGCAGTAAGTCAAGAGAAAAATCTTTCGTGCATTTAGTTGCAATGTGGACCACCCTGGTTATTTTCTTCTGTAATGTGAGTTATTATTATCTGCCGGATGTGAAATTACGAAGCCTCATTAAGCTTCCTGCACTCAGACACTTCATGAGCAAGAAAGGGAGACATGGTAATTAGGTAAAAATTCTGAGGGAGCAAAAGTCAAAGATCCAGGATGGGAGGTGAGATTTGTGAATAAGGAGTGCTTGGTGTTTTTGGCTGTAAGGAGCCATGCAGAGCTAATTTAATTTGTTTACATGTGTTAACAGACTGACACACTTTAAACATAAGGTCCCAAATGCAGTTTTACAAGGCTAAAAGTAATTGTTCTAATTTGTGTTTGTGACAGATTAACATCTGCAAAATTCTGGGGAAGTGCAAAAAAAGCTAAAAATAAACACAAACAGATTTAAAGTTGTAATAGAGTCTTATGTTGCATTTCTTGATGCAGCAGTTTTCTTAAGTGACCTCAAGCTTTCATGCCTATTTTTATATGTTTATCATAAGATCATGATCTTCTATGAACCATATATGCAGTGTATCGTAGGTTTTCTTTATGCAATCAGATTAATTGGACATTCCCAAATTATCCGGTGAGGGTGTTTGTCTCTGTACCTTGCAACAGACTGACAACCTGTTCAGGTGTTTAGCCTATTTGCTCAGTGTCTGTTGCAATGTGTCCTTTAATAGGATTAAGTGGTGGAAAAACTAGATAATGGATGGATGGATGGGGATTTCTGATGTATTTTTATGATCACATTATTGCTTGCTTCATTAGAATGCCTCCTATCGGATTGATTGAAGGCTTATTAAATGACGTTTAAGACAAACTAATAATAATAACAAGAAAATAGTGATTAGGTCTTATATACAACACCCAAATACATGTTATAAAGTGACAAAGCATCAGATAGAAGAGCAACCATAACAGACTGAATTTTCCCGTAATAAATGATCTGTTATGTCCTAACCAACTTGAACTAGTAAAGGCATTTGTGTTATATACAGGAGGTATGTGTAATAATCCATCACTGGGGTGGGGTGGGGCAGGAGGGTGCACTATCACACTATATGCTCAACATTTTAATGAGATTAGGATTAAGGTACATATTTGGCAAGCACCCTAATAAGATTTCTCTTTCCTAACCCAAACCACAACTTTCTGTACTTTTCTGGTCACTTTCTGTATTTTTCTCCTTCAGAATTTAGAATACTTTTTCACAATTGTGCTTATGATTTTTTTTTTCCTTTTTCAAACAATCCATGCAATAAAGCACACATTTTCTCACACACATGCACACACACTTAGAGGCGGCAGTGAGCACATGTCCCAAGCACACAATGCAGTGGGCAGCACTATCCATGACGCCTGGGGAGCAGGTCATGATCTGTTAACTCTCAGATTTAAAGTGACAACTTTCTGATCACAATCCCAGTTCATGGTGGCCTTTACCCACCATATTGTACCTACTGTATTCATTCATGAACATGTATAAATTAGCCCACGATTGGTAATGGTACCAGAGAAGATTGGTACCAAATGGGAAGAATATCACATGTATGCACTATGTATAGTAGTAGAAACTCTGCTACTCTACTAAAGGTGAAGATAAGCAATGTTAGATGTAAGAAAGTTAAACTAAATAATCACAGCTTGGAGGTGTTCCTGGATTACTTTTCACGTCTTGGAAAGTGACTAATGCCTAAATACAGTCAAAAAAGAATGCTTATATTTTATTTGAACTTGCTCTGCTATCATGTGCAATGATGTCAAAATTTATTGCTATTGATATGACACAGGTATACATATGTGGGAAATGACTGCATATTTAATTACTCAATCAACAATTAGACACAATTGATTGCTTATTGTGTGCAATAAGACACAACTTTAGTTAAATGACTTTCAACCCCATTAAATTTAAACAACATTTATATAGAACTGTTTACTGTATTATTTAACTATTTATCTAAGGTAGAAACTTAGGTCAAATTGGTTCCAAATGGGTGTTTTTAATTGTTTGTACGTTAAATATATTTTCCCCGACAAGAAATTATTTAAATATTTTTATTCTTAAAAAACATAACAAAGAACCCCTGTGTTTTTTGTGTTTCTTCTCTGTATATACAAAAACACCCCATATATTAGTACAGTACATGTGCTCTACCATACAACATTATACATTTCTGTTCTCATTTTCTCACAGTTGCTTGTGCTCTGCTCCTTCTTGGGGCCATTTCGATATTTAATCTGTCATCGAATAGTTTTCTCACAAAATGTTGGGAGTGTTTGGAACACTAAGTTTGCACATTTTGTTAGTATCAGTTTGTAAACTAAAATTTGTTTGTACATTAAATAAAGAAAAAAAAATATTTGAGCGCCAAATACTTGTATGGTAAACCATTTCTAATTCAAATGTCTGCTGTATTGTCATCCCAGGGGAAAATCATACTGAGGTAAAAGTAATTAAATAGTCTATGCCATTTATAAGCTATTAAAACTTCTTAACCACAATGAATTTTTTTTAAAAGTACATGATTTTTTAAACATGTTCAGTAATGTCACATTGTATAAAAACTCAGAAATGCAGAAAATAAAATTATCATTTTGATTTCATTTAAATATATGTACTGTATATATACTTACATGTAACCCTCCAGAACAGAATGGTTTGAGAAATTCATCCAGTAGAACATGAACTCAACCATTAAGGAACAAGAGAATGCAAATGAACATTTAAAAAATGCAGCCTGATTAATTGGTAGACACGTAATTTTTCTAGCCACTATGCAAATGTCAATTTCCCCACTATGGGACTAATAAAGGATTATCTTATCTTGGCAAAAAAAAATCTTGAAAAAAGTATTGGGAATCGTATTGCATCTTGGGTAGAGTGTATCATAACATTTTTTACTATAATAAAAGAAAACAATTTAAGACAAGAATCAAAAGCACACATTTGCCAAAAGCACTAT
>JAOTRQ010070724.1:0-12456 GCA_028565875.1 Hoplisoma paleatum
TATATATACATTAATAATATTTTAGACATTAGAATACTGTACTCATGTAATTCAATTTTTTTTAATTGAACATTTAATTCTAGTTGTAATTCGAGTGGTCTGAAACCAACATGGAATCAAAGAACAAAGTAGTCTGACTATTTTTATCTTAATATATATACTATATCTTTTAACCCAGTTAAGAATGGCTTACAATAGAGTCTAGATCTGTAGCTTACAGGAAGAAAACTTAGAACGGGGGGGCACCATCACTACCACCACCAAGAACATTGGCCTGCTTATAATGGAGAGACTCCCTGAAGAAAGATCACCACAACCAATAACCTCCCAGGACACAAGAAATATCAGAATTACATTTGTTCAAGGTTCATTACAGTTGATTGACAGCAACTCCTTTGTAGTTCATAAACTGTATAATGATTCTGTCATTTACAGACTCCATCCAGTCGGAATGATTATGATGCTTTTGTTCTGTGATTGGTGTTCTGCCGTTGTAAGTAATGAACTTACATTGCCATAGAACTTTGAACTTACATGTTTGTTCTGAAAAACTTTCCTAAAACATATCATATACAACCAGTGTTACAGAATAATGAGGAAAATCACCATCATGAGGGACCATCCACCTTCACAGCTCCATAGAGTGGAACTATACCATAATGTACATGTGTCATATTTGTTATTTATTACCAAATAATTCGAAATTGCAATATTAAAGTAAAATAACTCTTCAAAGTCCACAATTATTGTGCATATACATATACACATTAATTTATTTAATTATTTCAATAAAGATAATTTAATTATTATTGGTTGCATTATTTATTTCTTAGTCATTTCTTTATTGAGAATTGTGACCATCCATTATATAACTTTACTACCACGTAATTCTATTTGGGTCACGATGGGACAAATACTGATTTTCAACAGTATAAAGAAAACCTCTACAAAAAAAGGAAGATCGATGTGCAAAAAATCTGCAGAGAACTGAGAGCTGATCCACGATGTGTAAGCTTTATTTTGCGACATTTCATTATGTTGTTCATATAAATAATCAATTGTGATGAAAGAAAGGTAACGTTCATATAGTTACACAATCCGAAACTAATAATTTGTATAATTCAATATCCACTGGATCCTTGAGTAAAATACACGGGATAGTATCATGTGTGTTTGTAACTCTAGGTTAGGTTTAAGTAAACCTGCAAAAAGCAGGTTAGCTTCAGTTGGTATAGCGACTTTCAAATCCCACTTTCTGGAACGGAAAACTCCCTGGGTTAGTCACTTTCTGGAATACACCCCAGTAACTCACTAACAAAACTGGTAATACAAACAACACAAATGCATAATTAAATGCATGTGTAAATTACAAACTGCTGTAAGTTAGAACTACGGAGACGTGTTTGGTGGAGACCGATGATCAGATGAGGTGCATTCTGGGAGTTGTGGTCCTGCGGTAAGTAACCTTAGTGAGACAGTGAGAAACCCAGTCAGAAATTTTACAAGTAGCAGGGGTGACACATAAAATACAGCAAGACTCCTTACTTAAGCCGTAATGCTACAACAATCCATCAAGCGATGCGGCTTCGTAGTTTATCAGGATCGTACTAAAACAGTGCCTAATAGTTCAAAAAATCCGGTAGCAGTAAAACCGCTCCCTCTTTGATATGCACAAATATGATCACTATATTTTTCATCTAATAATTAAACACCTTCTGGAAAAAGTACCAGGTGTGCTGTACTGCTGCTCCTGTCCATGAACTCATCATACTGGATGCTAAACCACCTGCACATCGCCAGATCTTGAACATTGCAACACTCTTCAAAACATTGTAGTTACCCCCAGGACACTATTTTTGAAGTGATCATTATTGCTTCTTTAAAAACCTACCCATCTAAAAATGTCTTTCTTAATCAAGAAATGTGTAGCTCTACATGAAGCTTCAGTTGCTTTTGATGTCTCATGAAGGAAATATTGTTGCACAAACCTGTCTTTAACTCTTTGGTTTTTCTACCATGACTCAGCCCATCACTCTGGGGAAAGTTACAAGACCACCTCCAAAAAATTCCAGCTTTATCCATTCACTGTAAGACAAATTATTTACAAATGAAGGGCGCTTAGCATCACCGCAAATCTGTGCAGAAGTGGACTTAAAAACTTAAAGAAGAAGAACACCAAGAAGCACCAGAAAAATAATAATGAAAAGGCCAACCCACGCATTACCTCCAAAAAGTTGCAGACTTTTCTGTCAGCATCTGGAATAAATGTACATGAATCTACAATCTGGCACAGTTTACAATCTCTTGTAAATAGACCTGTCATTCATGGATGAAATGCTAGAATGAAGCCTCTGCTCTCAAGAAAGATGCCCATTTAAACTTTGCCAGAAACTTGCACTTGGACAAACCAGAGGCTTTCTGGAAGAACAAAATGGAATTATTTGGCCACAATCACAGACTCGAAGAATTGGAGAAAAAAAAGAGTGGACAAAAATCCGTCAAAGCAGATGTGAGATATTCAATTGTGGTGACAGAATACATAAGACAGAAGACGGCAAGATGGTGGCGCCCAGTAGGGCAGTGGCTACTCAAGCTCCCGTTAGCGTTTTATGTTAAATGTACGTTCTATTCCTACACAGTCAGATATGAGATTAGTCTACAGTCGTAATACTTTGATCGGTCACGGACGGCGCCCCTGGAGCAGACAGGGTTAAGGGTCTTGCTCAAGGACCCAGCAGTGTAGCGGAGTGTAGCTGAACCTTTGGGTTCACAACCCAATGCTCTACCCACTAGGCTACACTGTCCCTAGATTACATCTAGATCAACTGGTGCACAAACGCTAATATTATCATGTGGCATTGTTTGGGGGATTTTGAATTTCTGGCGGTGAAATGTCGCCTATTTTACTTGCCGAGAGAATTCGCAGCCATTAGCATCACAGCTGTTTATATGCCCCCCAGTGCTAACACAAAAAACGCACTAAACACCCTGTACCACACTATCAGCACTGTTAGGCAGTCGCCCCGATCTGACTCGGTAGAGGTCGGGACGGCTGGGCGTGGACGCAGGGGGTCTGGTCGCGTTACGTCACGCGTTTTAGCGTGGAATTGGCATCAGCTGTCTGACGGGATTTAAGGCGTTCGTCCAGTGGCGAACGCTTTAACGCGCCCCGCGGCAGCGTTTTATTGCACTATGAAATCTCAGCGCGTGTTTCGTTTCCTCACTCATTCAAGCTCTTAACGCAACTCACCTACTTCCACCGTTCGGGTATTTATTTCCGTGTGCGAGCGTGTTAGTGCACACTGGTACTCCTGGGACTGATTCAGCTGGTCGAGGGAGAATACCTGTTGGAAGGCAGTATTAGGTGCTTGACTTCAGGGACAGAGTGCAAGGTAGTGTGGTCGTCAGCCCTCGCGCTGTGTTTTCTTTTCATTTGTGAGTTAGCCCGCATCGGCGCTTTCGTAACGGGTATTTTGTTTGATCCGCCCCGCGCATTCGGGTGCTCATTGTGTTTGTTGTTTTATCCGATTCGGCGTCCTCCCGAGGGGGTGGGGCGATCGGGTATGCGTTCTGTTGTTACAGTTTAACCGCGAGTTTGTTTATTCATATTGTGTTTTGTTTCAGTTCAGCTCGCCGATCTAGTGGTGCGTTACATAGCCGGCAGGCTGCCGATCCGAGGACCGGGGTTCGAATCCAGGCCAAGTCGAAACCACCAGCCTGTGTGATTAGATTGTAATAAGCAAACACTCATTTACTTACTTCATTTTTCGTTAAAAGAGAATGTTAAATCAATAAAAGGCCAGTATTTATTCCGCATCTTGGGATCCTGTGTTTTATTATTTTTATTTTCATTTTCACCTCAGTTCTAGATCATAACAAGCACGATGCAAAATGTTAACCTAGACTGTATTTATATAATTGCTGGAGACTTTGATCAAGCCAACCTAAAGTCAGTACTTCCACATTACCATCAACACATGGACTTGGCTACCAGGGTAAAAAAAAACACAAATACGTATGTACACAAATACCAAGCAGGCATTCAAGTGAAGCAGATAAGGACCTGGCCAGAAAGAGCAGTCTCAGCACTCCAGGACAGTTTTGATTGTACAGACATATATTCAAAGAGGCTGCCACAACCAACCAGCAGATCAATCTTGGGGAATATGCTGAGTCTGTGACAGGTTATATAATAAAGTGTGTGGAAGACGTGACTGTCATCAAGAACGTCATCACACGTGCCAACAAAAAACCCTGGCTCACCAGTGAGGTCTTTGCGCTTCTAAAATCACATCATGTCACTGATTCAAAAGACCACAGGCGATTGTGGCAAGGCATTCAGTCCATCACAGACTATAGGCCCACACCACCACCACTCAGCAATGACAACAGCGACTTCCTCAACACATACTTGAGGAAGTGAACACTACCACAACATCAAAAGCCCCTGTCAGTCTGGATGATGAAGTACTCTGTCTAGACCTAGCTGATGTCCAGAGGACCTTATACAGAGTCAACCCAAAGAAAGCGGCGGGCCCTGACAACATATCAACCTTACAGACATATATGACATCTCCTTTAGACAAGCTATCGTGCTACCATACTTCAAAACCACCACTATTGTCCCACAACCAAATAAGTCACCAGCACTAACACTTAACGACTACCGCCCTATAGCACTCACGCTCATTATGATGAAGTACTTTGAAAAGCTGGTAAAAGTCCACATTACATCCAGATTCCCTGCAACATTCGACCATCTTCAATTTGCATACCGCCCTAACTGCTCCACTGATGGTGCCATATCAGCAGCACTTTACCTGCGCCTGGACCATCTGGAGAATAAAAACAGTTGTATGCGGATGCTCTTTATTGACTTCAGCTCAGGGTTCAATACAGTAATCCCCCAGCACCTGGTGAGAAAACTTGGACCACTAGGCACCGAAACCCCACTGTGTAACTGGTTATTGGACTTCCTCATGGACAGACCCCAGACAGTAAAGGTTGGAAAAACACCTCTCAAACTATCATCATGAGCACTGGGGTTCCCCAGGGCTGAGTCTTAAGTCATCTACTGTTTACCTTGATGACACATGACTGCTGTAACAAATTCAACTCGAACCATATGATAAAATTTGCGGACAACACAACAGTGGTGGGCCTCATCAGCAACGACAATTACTCTGCCTATAGAGAGAAAGTAAACCAACTCGTTGTCTGGTGTGGAAATAACAAATTGTCACTGAATGTCAACAAAACAAAGGAAATCACTGTTGACTTCAGGAGGAAACACAAGGTACATGCTCCACTTACAATGAAGAGTCAGTCAAAAGCACAAAGTTTCTGGGGTTGTACTTTACAGACAACCTGACATGGACTACACAAACTACCTCCCTTGTCAAGCGGGCACATCAACGTTTTCACTTCCTGCAACGGATGAGAAGAGCAAACCTTCCCCCTCTGATCCTCAAAACCTTTTACAAAGGTGCTATTGAGAACATTCTCTTCAACTGCCTCGCAGTCTGGTATGGAAATTGTAGAGCCTCAGACCAGAAATCCTTTTAGAGAGTAGTGAGAACGATGGAGAAAATCATCAGAACCTCACTACCATCCATATAGGAACTATTCCAGTCAAACTGCCTTAGAAGAGCCACCAAGATAATTGGTGAACTCGCACACCCGGCTTATGGACTGTTCAGCCTCTTGCCCTCTGGCAAACGCTACCGCAGTATGCGAAGCAGGACTGCCAGACTCAGCAAGAGTTTTTTTCCACAAGCCACCAGACTACTCAACTCCCTATGACAGCATACACAACAAACCTGCTCTCACTTACAGACTAATTGTAATCACATTTATTTAAATAAGATTTAAAATACCTACACCATGATAATTTTCTCTTCTATTTTAGATTCTGCACATTGGAGCTTGGAAAACGCAACCTCGTTCAGTTGTGCACTAGCTGTATAGTCTGAATGACAATAAAGTTCACTTTGACATTTGCTTGAATGACTTCAAAAGGAGGTGCCACAAGCTACTAGCTAAAAGAGTTCACTTACTTTTGCACTTTTTTGAGAGATAAGATACTGTTCTTGAATAAATAATGATTTTCTTTTATTTGGAAGGTCAGATTTACAATATAAGATTTGAATGTTTATTTCAGTTTTTCTTTAGAAAACAATAACCATGTTCTGGTGGTACACAAACTTTCAAGCAGCACTGTAACTAAGTATAAAGTTAAAAGTTTGCAGTTAAATAAGCTAATGTTCTTTAGGACATCTATTTGAGACCGCTGGTTAGTCAGCTAGCTAGCTAGAAAGATTTTAATTAATTTATGAACAATTAAAATACATTTAGTAGTTATATTAGTAGCTATGTGCAGTTTTGCATGTATTTAAATGAGAGAGAAAGCATTATCTGCTTTAGTCAAAGTGTTATGTTTTTTCTCAGTACTTTTGAGCTTTCTTTACAGAATCACTGGATCACAGCCAAGGGGTTTGCTCTTTCTCATTTCCCAGCCAGTGTACTCTGATAACACACTACAAATGAAAACACTGTCATCACGCAAGTAATTGTCTCCTTCCCTGCATCTATTAAAACTGTGTGTTCTCATTAAAAACTGAACTTGTACTAAAGAAACATTTTACTAGAAACCATATCTCAGATATGCAGTGCATTTTTCAAGCTAAATTGTGTAAATATTCTAGGGCCTGCAATATTACACAGTATTTTCCACACTTCAAAACACATATCAGAAATAATGAGATTGTAAGCTGTCCCCTTAAAGACGAAAACTTTCTGTTCAGTGTATATAGCAAAAGTAAACATAATCGTAGAAACCGTAAAAACTTTTTGTGGGAACTTTCTCCAGACTGTCATTCTTGGTGTTTTAAACTCCAAAAGCCCAACATTCGTGGCACAATTGGCTCTTGTTTGCATTTTTGAATCACATTTTGGTGTGCAGTATAATTAAAAGCTGCATGATTTGATCTTAATTTTTATGCAAACAGTCCTTCATGTGTCTAAGGAAAAAAACTCAAGAAATTATGAACGAAATATGCCGTATCTGTTCCATTGCTATACAGTAGGCACCAAAATTAATTAAAAACTTGCTGACATACATTGTACATTAAGCAATTCAGTCACTGCAGCTGTAACAGAGACAGTTAGAAAAACATATCCACTTATATTACAGTCGCAGAACTGTTCTTTTTTGCTTAGA
Organism: Hoplisoma paleatum; assembly: GCA_028565875.1. NCBI lineage: Eukaryota > Metazoa > Chordata > Actinopteri > Siluriformes > Callichthyidae > Hoplisoma > Hoplisoma paleatum. Next base: position 7,220 of record JAOTRQ010070724.1, read on the forward strand.
ATATAGAAGAATACCTTTACAAGAAAGGTTTTAAGGTTATTGAGCCTGTTGAATACTTTTAGCTGCGTCTTTAATATTAAACTATTAACTATTAAATCATAACGACTTAGAATGATGTTTTAGATAAAATCTTGCAGAGTAAACATATGGAAAATGTTTAACAGTTGGCTTGTTTTAAAACCTACAAGGACGGATTGTGCTGCAAAGACAACCAGTTGTCTTCAGAAAATGTAAGCATTGTGTGAGGTTTCTGTGCCTTGCTGCTCTACCGCTCTCTCTGTTTCTTTGTTTCAGATCGCTACCCCGACTTCCGCATTCCACGGACACACAAGCGCACCCCGGCTCCCAGCATTCCAGCCATACTCCACTGCCTCCCATTCACATATATTGCAATTAACCTCCTTTCAACAGTCTTTCGTTGTCCTGTCTGTGTTCTGTGTTTCCAGTTTATATCATCGATTCCTAACACATAGCTTTGGGTTTATACATAGACGACTTTGAAATTTGTCACCCCGTTGGCACTTCATGAAAGAAGCTCAAGGTTTGTGCAGTTTATTGGGTGGTTTCAAAATTACCAAATATAGTATGGGTCTACTGTGCAGACACTCTATTTGTTTGTAACTCTGTTACAGCAGTGATGTGAAAAAGTATGCTATAAAGCAAATTATCAGCCTTTACTTAGAGACAAGCAAGTACACTGTGTGCAGTGCATGCAGAGTATTTTGATCACATCATCCTTTTTATAGATGTTGTCCTACTCCAAGCTGTATAGGCTTGGAAGCCAATTACCAATTACGTAAATCAGTTTTTCCTCAATTCAGAGCTGCAACGTTACTGGAGTAGGGCATGTTTCTGTCATGTCAACTGACATGCTAGAGCACTAAATGAAAAAGCTTGTTTGTGATGTTTTCAAATGCAGTCTGTCAGGAAACTGTGTCAGATCACATAACTGTGTCAGAAAGCGGTGTTGTCTCTCTGTTTTGTTCTGTTTCCGTTTCTAAATCGTTTAAATTAGTCTGTTTGTGTCCATCTGCTTGTGTGTGTGGCATCTAAACTACTGTCACAGTTCATAAGTTCATAAGCAACAGTAAGTCGTTTGTACATTTGCTATATGTGTATATCACACAATAAAGGTTTAATAAACATTTTATGTTACATAAATTTTAGCCGGATATTAGAACCAAAACGATCGCGCCCCGATGTGGAATTAACTGTATATATAGATGGATTGAGTGGACCTAACGCAAACTTCAGCACTGCTGTTTTGGATAGCTCATGGCAGCACATGGCTACAGGGAGAAGCCAGCTAATGAGCCACGGCTGCACACCACTGAGGAGGAGAGCAGGCAGCGTGCAGCCCAGCTATATAAACTCTTCCCTAACACACAGCCCCGAGGAGCAGAGAAAGATGCTACACTGAAAGATTCGAGTTCCGTGAACAAGTTCGATGCCTCTGAGGATTGCCGGTCTAACCCTTCGGAGTTGCTTCTCCAAGCCAATTCCAGACGAATGGAGAACCACAGAACCTCCCCAGTTTGAACTAAGCACTGTTCCCTTTCAAAGAATAGAATATAAAAGACTTTATATGTCCATGTACTGAAATAAAACTCCTACGTTTTTTTTTATTATACATCTGCCTCAGTGTGATATCTCGGGTTTTGCCATTTGGGTTGCACTGGTGAAAAATGCGGGGCAGACCCGAGCTGATTTAGCAAGACATACAGAAAGGAAACGACTAAAGTCTAACAGAGCTTTTTTCACTTGAGAGTTTCCCTTAATTTATGTGTGAGTTTTCACAGAGTGAAAACAGAATTTTCCTACACATCCAGGGTCTTTGAGCAAAAATAGAGTTGCTGTTAAAACACCTTTTCAAGCTGACCCTACACCAACAAGAAATGACTCAACAACTCGCATGAAAACGGTCACACTCAGAGCTTGTCATGATGGGGGGGGGGCATTTCCCTACCAGATGTCCACCAGGAGGTCAGCGCCAATCTACAAAAAATGATGCTGGTGGATGACTGACTTTCAAACATGTCGTTCGAGCGGGAACTGTGAAACAAAGAAGACTGGGCACAGAAACTGGTGGTGGATCTTTGGGAACCTGCCAGAGGACCTCCGTAGCGCCGTGGCACTTCAGCTTCCCAAGGACATGCATGTTATGATGGCCCTGCAATCTACGCAACCTCAGCGTTTGCTGACTCATCTAGCTGAACATAAGCTACCCTGGCATATCCCAAAAGACTAGGCCGTTCCACCCTCTAAGGCCACTAGTCCAACACTACTTTTATACCGACCGGAAGAGCCAATGCCAGCAAACCAGAGACGATGTCATGCCTGGGACCAAGCCCCAGTTTACGAGGTGCAACCCCCACCACACCCCAGGACAACCTCTTGGCCTATTCTGTTGTAATCTATTCTATTAAGTAAGCGACATCACCAAACTGTGATACAAAACAGCGATTTATTCAAGACCTGCAGGCAGTAAACAAAGCAATTCATGCTCGAGCACCGGAAGTCCCAAATCCTCACAAGATTTTGACACAAATTCCAGGAGAAAATAAGTGGTTTTCTGTTATTGATCTTGCAAATGCTTTTTTAGTTTAAAAGTGCATAAAGACTCGTAATTTTGGTTTGCTTTCTTTTTTAAGGGAAAATCATACACATTTACAAGAGTTCCACAAGGTTATGCTGAATCACCTTCTTTTTTAAATGCTGCTTTGAAAAGCAACTTAAAAAAACTTTTTCCTAAAAAAAGTACTTTGTTACAATATGTGGATGATTTGTTAATCTGTTCTCATACCCATGATGAATGTGTAACAGACACTGTGGCTTTGCTTCATTTTCTAGCTCAGAACGGACACAAGTCACTTATTTGGGACATGAAATTCCAAGGGTAAAATGGACTTGCAACTGTTGCTGAAATTCCTAAACCAATCATAAAAAAGCAAATGCTATCATTTTTGGGCATGGCAGGGTATTGTCGAATGTGGATTCCAAATTATGCCTCTGTTTCATCTCCTCTGCATGACATGGCACACAAAAAGAATCTCACAGCTTCCTCCAAGGTCAGTTGGACACCTGAAGCAGAAACTGCTTTCAGAGATCTAAAAATAGCACCCCAAAATGCTCCAGTCTTGGCAAAATGATCAATTTGTTGATGAGAAACAAAGGTTTATGACTTCAGTGCTACTACAAGAACACAGAAGTAAACTAAGGCCTGTGGCCTATTTCAGTGGTAAATTGGAGAATGTTGCACAGGGATACCCGTTTTGCCTTAAAGCAGTAGCTACAGCAGAAACAGCAATAAATTCCTCTAAGGGAACTGTGGGGTATGCACCTGTCACATTACATGTGCCACATGCACTGTCAATGATTCTGTTGGAGAAACAAACATCACACCTTAGTGCAGCCAGGTGGTTAAAATATCATACTCACCGAAATGCCAAATGTCACTGTTAAAAGATGTAACAAGTAACTCTTCTTCCCACAGAGGAGGATGGTGAGCCCCATGACTGTCTACACCCTGGATCTTGTCTGCTCACCGAGACCAGACTTAAAAGACTCTCCTATTGATAATGCTCATTTGATGGGTTGAGGCCTACCCTACATCTCACCAAGACGCATTGACAGTGGCAAAAATCCTCATAAGGGAAGTGGTACCCAGATTTGGAGGACCTAGAAAATTTTCATCCGACAATGGCCCAGCCCTTGTTAGCAAAATACTGACTCACATTGGTCAAGTAATTGGAAAGCCAATCCATAAACACTATGCCTACCATCTTCAGAGTGCAGGACTAGTAGAAAGGACCAATGTGACACTGAAGCAGAAACTAATTAAAGTCTACAAAGAGACAGGACTTAATTGGGTGGAAGCACTCCCTTTAGTGAGTATGAGCCTAAGGCAGAGAGTGTCATCCAGGACAAAACTGTCTCCATTCGAAATCCTTTTTGGTAATCCCCCGAACACCTGCTGCATTTCCCCAAAGAAAACTTTGGCACTGGAAGATGATAGTTTGCAAAAATATTGAGCAACTCTGTGTTCTGTTTTGTCTGATGTGCACAGACGAGTCAAGGACTCTCTTCCAAACACAGCTATAACTGGACACACGGTGAAGCCATGGGACTGGATCCTGACGAGAATCTACAAAAGATCCACTTGGAACCGGTGGATCGGACCATTTCAAGCGCTTTTAACGACTCCCACAGCTGTAAAGATTGCAGAGAGATACATGGATACACACCAGTTACTGCAAAAGAACACCAAATCTCTTACTCAGTATCTGTCCTGTGTGTATACTTTCTTTCTCTTCTCTAATCACCGCGGGAGACAGTGGGACCAGAACACGAAGGTTGAGACCTTCCCTGGTGGCACGTAGGTCGGATGCAACAAATGGTTTAGAAAGATAAAGAGATATCTCACAGTGAACCTTCACAGTGAAAAGATATCATGGGCACTTCCAGAAGAAACAATCTGATGGTGCCAAGGCTATGCTGTTCTTGTGGTAATGTTTTTACTCCTAGTGGTAATAAGAGGACTCCTATTTAGTCTGTGCCATGTGAAGGATGAGAAGAACGAGTCAACCAGAAGTTATCGCAGTGTGGAAGGTAACATGTTTTTGCAACAATATGCAAACTTTACAGCTAAGCAGAAGTTCGCACCAGACTGTACATGCCTGGTGTGTGCGTTAATGCCTCACTTGTCAGACCAACCGTTTATTTACGACCTGCTAATTCAGTGACCTTGCTGAAGTAGCTGAAGCATGGACGATGAAACGGCGTTCACCAAAGAGAGGACCGGATGAGAACTCTTATGGACACCCATTCGCTTTGACAAGAAAAGACAGAAAATTCCCTTTCTGCCATTGGAGAAACGCCTATTCACAACCTGTTAAGTGTATAGATAAAGGGAATTATAATTTGTGTGTTAGGATTAACAAAACATATCCATTGGCAGGTGAATTATATGAGGATGATTGTGTTAAACAAAGAAACCTAATAGATTATAACCCTATATCATATTTTTTGATTAACATTTGTTGATTAACCATACTTTAACACAGAATTAAACATATACATTCCAGATTAGTATTGTTGGTGTGGAAATGCATTATTGAATTATTACCCACATGACCATAGGGGCATATGTGTGCTGGTAAAATGTCAAGTCAAGTCAAGTCAACTTTATTTATTTAGCGCTTTTTCCAATAGATATTGTCTCAAAGCAACTTTACAAA
>JAOTRQ010070733.1:0-22987 GCA_028565875.1 Hoplisoma paleatum
AAACATGCACTAGGTTGATCAGAAATGTGAAATTATCCAGTAGTCTCACAAGTTCCCACCACTTACTGGTGGTTGTCATCAGGAAGGGCATCCAGACGGAAAATTCTGCTCCAAACATTAAGGTCCTACCCCAGAAACTGGGAAAACGGACGATAAACGAATAGATAGAGATACATCGTGCATAATTTTGAATGTCGCTACCGAATAAGTACGTAAATTTTTACATTAAATATTTCAAAAAGATTACATAAAACATTTTTTTGTTCTATGATCACTCTTTTTGCTTGTGGACCAGATGACCACAATACAAGGGACTATACAAGATAATATGATCTAAAAATGAGACTAAAAATCTTAATGTAAAAACTGTATTAAATAAATCTGCTTTACACATATATTTTCTTTTTACTTTTGTTGTTTGAAATATTTTCTCTCTGCTTTTGTTACACATGAACTAGTCAACTTTATATAGCTTTTTTTTAACAATAAACATTGTCTCAAAGCAACTTTACAAAATACAGGATCATAAACCCTTGTTGAGCAAACCAAAGGCAGCTGTGGCAGAAAAACTCCCTAAAATTACAGGAAGAAACTTGAACTACTTACCTACCTTCAATTTTTTAAATTATATTTTCATGGTTGGTTATACTTTATATGATTTTGTACTCACCTTATACCTGCTACCTTCTTCATTAAAATGTTTAGTTGGAGCTTGATGGATACATTAATAGGTATTCCAGTTTCCTGCAATTATAAGGACATAAAAGTTTCAAAGAAAACTAAAGGTGATTTAATAATATGAATTTCTTTTATATTCTTAACTATTTATGCATTTAGGGTTGTTTTACTAAAATGTTGGTTCTTGTATCTCTGATAAATGTATCTCTATGATATTTTATACATATTGAACAGACATGATTTTTCTACATGTAACTGCTACATTTTGGTCAGAAAGCAGACTTTGTAACACAGACAGCTTACAGGAAAAAAGAGAATGCTGATAGATGGTAGATATGAGTAATAACAAGGCATACAATTAAGATACAGACTGATGAGTTGTTGTCTCTATAACAGCTAATCATAACTCATAAACTGAATGTTATCTTATCAATGTCATTACCTGGATGACATAAGGCTTACAGAGATATGAAATGATACCTCATTGTTTGTTAAACAAGCCAAAATAATCTGTTAATTCATACTTTTCATTTGATGATATGTTTTTCACCAACAAACTACCCCCTACAATTTTTTTTGTTATTTACAACATCAAATTCAAATAGAAATACAAATTCTTAGAATTTAACAGACTAGAATCAAAAGAGCAAAGTTTAAAACATTACACAATAAAATCAAGGTCATCTTTTAATTTCTTTATAATATACATGCTTTTTAAGAGTGCCAACAAAAAGAAATAAAGATAAATGCTCAACAATAGCACAATAGTCTTATCGTTTTTGCAATTAACTTATCAATATTTTTATTGTTTCAGAACGTTGCAACCTTTTTAATACAAAGCCTTAGAACTAGTAATGCAAGCAGATAGGAAGGCACATGTATTTCATAGCGTCTCAACTGCTTTACTCTTTGTGCTGAATATGTTCTATATGTTTTTTTTTCACAAACATTTATTTTATGGAATAATAAATTAATTGGAAATTGTGCCTTAATACAAGCAAATAATTTTAAAATCATTGATCAAGTGTCCAAAAGTGTAAAATTAGTATGGCTTGAACAAGCAAACTAAACAACAAATTCCTAGTCCAGAATCTTAACCACTAAGCTTCCAATGCCAAATGTAACATTTAAAATCTCAGCATTTAGCACACGCCTTTATCGAAAGTAGCTGAGAGTCTGAGCAACTCCGAGTTAAGGGCCTTTCTCAAAAGCACAACCATAGCAACCTAGCAGTGGTGAGATTTAAATCTCCTTTGAACCAAGTAACTGGATTGAACAAAATGTGTCCATAGCTAAAGCTACACAGTTGTACACAAAAATAAACATTTAAATTATTGTCTGAATGTATTGCCCATTTCATCCATAAAAATATACACAATTTAGATAGTTACGAAAAAATATAATTTTCACCCCTTATTCTCCTTGAAATATTCCACCAAGACAACATGGTGGGGAGAGAGTGTGTAATGCAACAATGTTATGTTGTGTATACACGTGCATTATACTACAAAATACTAAATATTTCAGAGATTATTATATTTTGGAACAATTAATTGAAAGTATTTATATATATGTATGCTAACATTAACTATATATTAGTAAGTTAATATGAACATTTAGTTCAAAAAGTATATAAGCTTTAGAGCAAGCATTAAAAAAAGCTACAGGGCTTAACAAATAAAAGTTGTTACGCAATGTTGACTTTAACTAAACAGACAGTTGTTATATCTCCATGTGCTTCCACTTACTGGGTGTATGTCAATAAAGAGTCCATGATCATGCTCAGTGGGGTTAAGTCCATTGACTGACTGCAACAGGACTGGATCGGCATTGAAGAAGTGTGGGTGGGAGATAAACACAGGGGAATCTGGAACATGAGAAACCAATGTATAATTGTTATATTGATTTATTTTATATTTGTTCTGCCCTTGTTTGATACCTTATTAAACATATGTTACAATTATGCAATACCCATGGCATTTGGCTTTTGTTTTTTAGAAAAGAATCTCTCTAAAAATAAAAAAACGTCTATTCTATGTCCTTCAGTCCATGACCAAAGTCCATCATCTTATGGGCCTATGGATCTTGACATGAGCTTTGAGGAATCAATGATGTCTCATGATACCCAACATATAAATACCCCAAGATCATTCAAGTGCACACGTAGCCAGGGTTGCAACAGATGTGACCAGACAGACAGACAGACAGACAGACAGACAGATATAGATATATAGATAGATAGATAGATAGATAGATAGATATAGATAGATATATATACACACATACTTACATACGTGTGTGTGTGTGTGTCCATGCATGCTTTTGTTGTATATGGATAGTGTAGAAATGCACTTACTGTGTCGGCAGGTCATAACATTAAGAAGACCTGACTGTCTGCATGGGCAAAAGCCTTCATTTGGTGCATAAGATGAGCCATTGGCAAAAAGAGTTTTAGGAGCCACAAAACGATAAACAGGGATTCCTAACATTATCTCTGGCCTCTGATATACTAGATCCATTGACCTAGAAAAATATTTAATATGCATGAGAGAAAACAATACTTCACAATGTCTGTGATAACAATGTAATAGATAATAGTAACGATCTATCGTGATATCTATAAACTCAATGCTTCATAGATAATACAAAAAGATTAGTTAGTTAGTTATTCTGATTTATTGCTTTATAAGTTTCAAAAGCTATTGTTTGTTGCAGCGGTTGTATCAGGTGTGGTTATGGTGTTACTCTTGTAACACAAAAAACACACACACAAAAAATTCACAAATGTCTTTTTCAACTTTTTTAAAAGTAAAAAAAGTTAAAGGTTTTGGAATGGCCCAACTTGAGCCCAAACCTTAATACAATAAAAATTTGTGTTTTGCAAGTCAAAGCAGCAAAAACATGGACCATGGTGACAAATTCCAGGCTAAAAGACTGAAAGATATCATAAGATCAAAAGATGCTTTAACAAAAGAAGAGAGAAAGAGAAGAGAGCAAATATATATACGAAAACAATATAGGCAGAATACCTGCAAGCATCTGGACTGTAAAATGTCAGAGTCGATTCCGTAGTCAAAAACGGGGGCCACATTTGGCCTGCTGTTCCATTGATCATATTGCACTGCTCAGATCTCCAATAGTTTACCTAAACCAACAAAAGGAACTGTGTGATATAACACTTAAACCATTTTAATAATGGCTATTTAATGTTACAAACTTACTTTCTTTAATCCATTCCAAGTGTCAACATTGTGGACTTTACTGATGTCATCTTGACCAGTAAAGAGTGTGAACAACCCAGTGTTTGAGTTGTTAAACTGAAAGTATGTGATGTAAAAAAAATACTATAAATGTATACAAGTGAACTATTGTCACAAATATTATAATTAATAGACTTCACAAAAAAGTATAATATTATATTAACGAGCTCAGAAACAGATGGCTTACCTCGACAAACAATCCAAACTTCCCTTTAAATGGCAGCGTCCCTGGTAGGAAGGTGTTGAGAAAGTCCACCAGTTTGCTATCAAATCCCCACATAAGCTCACCTACAGTTTTAGTCAAGAAGGGGCCCTCTTTAAAGGTTTTAAAAGTAGAGCTCATCAATAACCGTAATGGATAGGGTGCATTCTCCATCATCACTGATGCTCCCTATTAAAAATAAAAATCAAGGTCATAAATAATAAAGCATACAATTTGATGACACACACAATATTTATTTTGTTTATTAAAGAAACAAGGTTTTCAAGCTTTAACTTAAACTGTTTAAAAATGTTATCATAAACATGGTAATACATGTAATCAACATTTGAGTTGAACTGGATACAAATAGCTTGAATTGTAGTCCCGTTTCAAATCTATGTATGCATCACTAATACTATTTTATACACATATGATCAAAAAGTAAATTACATGCTTCTAAAATATTTCTAGGATTATGAATGCTTTTTTTTATTTTATGTGGACTGAAGTTGGCATGCTACATGAATGGTCTGCAGAAAGTCTGACCTTCAGTGGTGTGGAAATATGTTTGCCCCCTTCCTGATTTCTTGTTCTTTTGCATGTTGTCACACAATGTTTCAGACCACAAATCAAATTTAAATATTGCACAAAGATAACACAAGTAAACACAAAATGCAATTTATAAATAATGTCTTTATTACTAAGGGAAAGATAAATCAAAACCTGGGTAAAGTGATTGTCCCCTAAATCCTAATATAGACAAGGGGCATCCTTAGCAAGGATCAAGCATTTACGATAACTGGTGAGTCTTTAACAGCTCTTTAGAAGAATTTTGGCTTTCTCATCTTTGTAAAATTGCTGTAATTCAGCCACAATGGAGGGTTTCCAAGCATGAACTGCCTTTTTAGGGTCATGCCACAGCATCTCAATCACTTTCAGGTCAGGACTTTGACTAGGCCAGTCCAAAGTCTTTATTTTGTTTTTCTTAAGCCTTTCAGAAGTGGACGTGCTGGTGTGTTTTGGATCATTATCCTGCTGTAGAACACAAATACAATTAAACTCATTGGTAGACCTCAACTATAAGAAACAAAATAAGAAAAAAAATCAGAAAATCACATTGTTTGATCTTTTATTGTTATTTGCAAATAATGGTGGAAAATAAGTATTTGGTCATTAAAAAAATTCATCCCAATACTTTGTTATATATCCTTTGTTGGCAATTACATAGGTCAAACACACGTTGCTAGTATGTTGGACTATTCCTTCATGCAGATCTCCTCTAGAGCAGTGATGTTTTGGGGCTGTCGGTGGGCAAACCGGACTTACTCCAATGATTTTCTATGGGGTTATGATCTGATGACTAGCTAGGCCATTCACGGACCTAGAAATGTCTCTTACAAAGCCACTCCTTTGTTGCAGTGTCAGTGTGCTTGGGATCATTGCCAAGCTGAAAGACCCAGTTACGCTTCATCTTCAATGCCTTGCTGATGGAAGGATGTTTGCACTCAAAATCTCACAATACAGGGCACCAATCATTCTTTCATGTACACGGACAAATCATCCTGGTCACTTTGTAGAGAAACTGCCCCAAAGCAAGATGTTGCCACACCCATGCTTTACAGTTGGTATGGTGCTCTTTGGATGCAACTCAGCATTCACTTTCCTCCAAACACGACGAGTTGTATTTATACCAAACAGTTCTACTTAGGTTTCATCTGACCATATGACATTCTTCTAATATGCTTTTGGAACATTCAAATGCACTCTAGCAAACTTCAGTCATGCCTAGATATGTACATGCAGATACGTACTGGCATAAGCAGTGGGACACGTCTGGCACTGCAAAACCTCAGTGATCATTCTGACCCGACAGGCTCAGATCTTGTGTGGAGCCCCTGATCGAGGGAGATTAGCAGTGGTCTTGTAGATCAAGCTACTTGGCTATCTTCCCAGCCTGGTGCAGGTCTACAATTTTGTCTATAGTCTCCTTCGACTGCTGTTTGGTCTTCACCTTACTGGAATTTGGAGTGTGATTGTGTAAGAGTGCATTCTCTTACAAAGCTCCACAACTAAGGAATAATCTTCCTGCCTCTGTTAGGGATTCGGACACAGTCTCGATGGGGGTTCTTGGTCATAGAAACTTATGATATTTATGCTTATAACTTTAATTTTCTTTCCAAGAAGAATGGGCCCTGTTGAGTCTGGTTCCTCTCTAGGTTTCTTCCTGTAATTTTTTCAGGGAGTTTTTTTTTTCGCCCTCGGCTTGCTCGACGGGGGTTTCTGTTCGTCCTGCATTTTGTAAAGTTGCTTTGAGACAATATCTAATGGAAAAATCTATTGTTGACTTGACTGTTATTCGAGGTTATCTACGTAACTAAACTGCCATTAGCACAGAAAATGCAGTTAATTTAAACAAAATGCAGATTGCACAACACCTGCTTTCAAATGCTGAGAAGACTTGTCTCCTCGAGACAATCTGACATCTGATTGGTCATAATTCCAGCCAGTTTGCTATTTGAATTACATTGCAGAGCCCTTCAGAATCTACTAAAATGGGCAACATAAACAAAGAAACAAAGGCAAGAAAGCCAAAGCCATTCTAAAAAACTTCTAAATGGTTTGTACCTGGTTGGTTAGCTCTTTCAGTTGGCTAATATTTTTTATGATTATAATATTTATTATTTTATGACTGACAGCATGCTACTGCTCTTATTTTCAATAAGATAGGCTGAAATGAATAATGTGGGACAGAATGCTTAAATTGCATGACACTGGACAAAGGTTAAAATGGTGGAACACCCTAGTACCTTCTGTTATGCGCACAAGCTTTCATTTACAATTAATGATTGCTTGTTCCAGTGTTTATGTACAGTTGGTTACTACAATATGCTATTTTATTTTGGCATTCAGCACATGCTTTTATTCCAAGTGACTTACAATTACTACTGAACACAATTTTTAAGCTATTGAGGTTTATGGGTCTCAGGGGCCCAACAGTGGAAACTAGGTGGCAGGGCTTGAACTGAAAATCTTCTGTTTTCTAACACAGTAACTTAACCACTGAGCTGTCACTGCCTTACTAATCATTCAGAAACATTAAATGTAGATTGTTTAAACTGCCCCAAATTAACAAGTGATAATATATTTAATGATAATATGTATTAACAATAAAATTCATTAAAATTTTATTTTATGTAACAGGAATAATTTCTTACACATATTAGGATATGTACATGTTACATATTTTATAATACATATAAACTCCTGGCAAAACAAAAATGCAGGAGGATTAAAAGTGATCACATAATAGTAAAAACAATACTTTTAAAAGGCTTAATGCACTTTTCAGCTATGAACAACATACACTACATAAAATAAAACTATCATGTAAATCTTCTTGACCTGTATTAGCATTGTATGGATAAAATAGCTTAATTTACTTGCAAATTGTTTCTAAAAACATCTGTTACATGATTTTTGATGTAAACACGTGGCTTGATAGTTCAGCCAGATAAAAAAAAAACTGTCCCTATTTATCTGGGCTTGGTTTATTCATCCCAGTGGTCCGGTGCCTTAAGTGATAATTAAGTGTTTCACATTAACTTGACTTCAAAGTACATTCAAAGTACATTCAAAGTACATCAAAGACATGTTAACACTCAGTATGTATGTTCTGTATGACATGGATATTTAAATGACAGTTCTTAGCTGTTCCTTAACAAATCAATCTTTTGAGAAAAAGTGGATAATTAACTCATTCGATACATTTAGGGTGCATGGTGACTAAGTGGATATCTTGTTTTTACCTATAGTAGCTACAGCTACAAATTCTATTTTGTCCAGTCAAAAAATACCAGATTTTTCAGCACATTGCAAAACAGGTAATCTTACTTGTTCCATGGCCCCATCTGAAGAACTAAAAGTCTCCAAATACAATTGAACCGGCAACCTTCTGATCATTGGCCCAGTTCACTAACTATCAGGCCACAGCCACCTCAGGTTTTTATATTACCTCTGCTGTGCCGAAACAATGCAATAAAAGTGTAAAAAATATCCTCAAACTTTTTGTATGGCTGTAAAGATTTGCTTCAAATCTTTGCCATGTTTGAACAGTTATACAGGGGCTAAATACACTGTTTTCACAGTTGTTAATACATATTAGCCTAATAAATTCTGTAATTAAAACTTGAAGACTATCATCGATACATTCAATCTACAGTTACCTTGAATATTGGTTATAATTGCATTCAGAGGTAGTATTTTGATTTTTTTCTTCAGAGGGGTCCATGGTACAAAGATGATAACGATATATTAGCAATCTGCAGAAAATTGTAAACAAGCACAATGGTATTTGTAGTTCTAGGTGCTACAAGTGAAAAGTTATTGGCCCTTGAAAATGTTCGTTCCTTCAGTTTTGCAAATGGCGCTAAAAATATATTACTGTATCTCAAAGAGTAGTTGGTATAGAAAAATATTGTTTGGGTCCAGTGTGGCCAAATCCCCAAATCTCTTGATTTGGCATGAAATGACCCTGCACATATTGACTAATATTCTGCAGTGACTAATAATGTCCTTTCTTGGGTAGGATACCAACCACCTTGACCGTGACCTGAAGCATCCTTATGCAAGCCTTATAGGCTGAAAATTTATGATCATATATCATGCCTTTAAGCCAACACTGTGGATGTTCTTTGTTGTTACACTGACAAGTTATGATCTTATCCATGTAGAAATGTGCATGAAGAATATTAACAGGAGCAAAAATGCAAAATGTCACAGTGCTCTAATCTCAAAGCCACATATACACATCAAATGAAGATCATGATCAGAGTGTGGACAAGTCTTGTGTCAATCCCAGTGTGTTGGAGTCCTCCTTTCCCATCTGCGTGATGAAGGAAAGCTCCACGGCTAGTCATGCTGGCTTTGCTGTCCTTGGTGGGCTCTCAGCCAGAGGAATCCGTCTAGATGAAACCTTCCCAACTCTGCTTGCTCCTTTCCCTCTGTCTGTCTTTTTTCTTGCTAACAGACAGAATTCTTTAAAGTACCTCTTAAAATTTTCATCTAGAAATGCATAGAGAACAGGATTAAGGCTGCTGTTTGTATAACCCAAAGCAACACACAGAAAGTAGGCAGCCATTAAAGGTGTGGTCTCAGGAATTGCTACAACAGCTTTTATTAAAATGAAAATATGGATAGGGGTCCAGCAGATAATAAAAGCTGCCACAACAACTAAGACCAGATGGGTGATGCGACGAAGGTTGCGGTCTTTCTCTCGGGAACCAGAGAGTAAACGAACGCTGCGCAGCCGAAGAACCATAAGGGTGTAGCAGATGCTAATGATGAGAACTGGAGCAACAAAACCAAAAACGAATACACAGATCTTCATCAAGGTGTCCCAATACTCATATGGATCGGGGAACTGCAGGGTGCACTCAGTAGTTACTGCAACAGGAAGGAAAAACAAATACTTAACCAACAATACTGCTTCAAAATATCACTAGTTTTTATGTGATGGGTGAAACAGTTTGAACATTTAAGCAAAGCAAAACACAAAGATAATAGATAGACAAAATTGGTACAAAAGATTTACAAGTGTTCAGCTTTCTATACTTTCATTTCAGATTATTATTACCACTTTCTAAATTGTATGACTGTAGCACATTATATGTCTTGGTGTATAAATGTGGAAGGACTCTCATCTAATTAGAAAATTAATTCATCCTTGCAGATCATGTACACCCACACATGTTCATTTACCTCCCTCGCTTGTCTGGGTCTTGACATGTTACATGGCTAGAAGTGGCAGACATTTTAAAACAGCTTGGCCAAGACTACTAAGTACTGGCCCAGTAATTGCATACATGGAAACCATACAAGTTTGCTTTAAGGATCCTCAACCATCCACCACACGACACCTACCAGCTATATTTTAGATATAAGATTGTGGTCATAATAATAATACCTGGCAGTGTGTAGTTAAACATTTAACATGCTCTGTGATGTATTGCATTGCTATACTCATACAAAAGCAGAACTCACCATTATTGGTCTGTGTTCCTCCAAGGACCATTGCAGGCAACCCAACAGCAGAAGACAGTAGCCATATCCCAACATTAATGCCCTTAGCCACAAAAGGAGTTCGAAAGTCCAGTGCCTTGACAGGATGACACACAGCCACGTACCGGTCCACACTCATCATGGTCAAAGTAAAAATGCTGATGAACATGTTGTAGTAGTCAATAGAGATGAACACCTTACATACAACTTCACCAAACGGCCAGGTGTTTAATAAGTAGTCTGCCGTCTGAAATGGCATTGTGGTGGTAACCAGAGCATCGGCCAGTGCAAGGTTGAAGATGTAGATGTTGGTTGCCGTCTTCATTTTAGTGTATCTGGAGAAGTACATAATAAAAAAAATTAGAGAACAGACAGTTGTATATGTATACTATGTTTAAAAGAATTTTTTTTTAATTAAGTGTTTGTCCAATATGGTTTTGAATATTAAGTGAAAATTCATTACTACACATTTGGTTTAATTATTTCAACACAGTGTCCATTTCACTGGGAGGCATTCTCTAATGTGCTTTCTATTTCATTTTTTTTTTATCCGCACTCAGTATTGCAGCTGTAATTCACACTAGTCTACTATGGCTACTAGTCTAGTACTAGTCTACCTGGGATCCAGGGTCTTCTACAAATGGTTATTGGTTTGGGCTTGGCTGGGAACAAGTAATGATTTGGTACCATGTTCAGAAATTTGATTTAATTAATAGAAGAAATACAGTATGAAAAGCATGCACATAGAACACATATTTAGTCCAACCATAAAAATATTGATTTGGCTTTTTTATACCTGATACCCATCCTAACATAAACCTCCCTTTTTCACAATGCTGGGGTACTACTGTGCACTTGTTTTCAATCTGTCTTCAATTTACCTGGCTGTGAGGAAGTGGAAGCACCCTTTTTTTACATATCCTCTGCAAAATGTAAAATAGCAATATTTTATGTTTAAATTGTAAAAAAAATTACTGTGAGAGTCTGCGAGACATGTACAAATCATTATATCTTGGGTTTGGCTATAACTGAGAACACAATGATTTGGCACTGCATTGTGCCTAGTGATTCTAGGGAAACTGGACCCATGATCATTTTTGATGAATTATATGGAACACCACCACAGACAATTCACCATCTAACAAATTACAGTGTAAAGAAAGTGATTTACCACTCTTTTTTTAATTGATATTAGCCACTGCACTGGAAACACCCCACAACAACGGCACTTTTGGAGATTTTTGAACCAGTCTACTATAATCACAGCTTGGCCGTTTTCAAACTCAATCAAATCCTTTGATCATTTTTTTTGCTTCTAACACATATGCTGGAAAGATGTTACTACATTAAAAATATACAAACACTTTAATGTAATATTTTCGATAATACTGTTTAAATTACACACTACAATAAAAACTGACAGCTGCAACTGTCTTGTTTCATTAATTCCCAGCATGCATCCAAGACTTTTAAAATGCATCTGTTTCTGGTTAAAACGTGACAAACATGTCTATCTATTTATAAATGCTTTTCACCCACAGTCCCACCTTCCTGTTCTTTCTTTTTTGTCCTTTTTGTCATTAGATATTTCCTTTTTATAAAAAAAAGTTAAAAGCAATTAATATTTTCAAAGGAATAAATATGTGAGTGCTAAAAGACCGAAAAAGGGATTGAAAGTGTGAAATGGATTATGAGAGGAACAAATGCCATGATGAGATCATTAAGTGAAGTAGGAGTGACAGAGTGACAGATGCATCTGCTCATGACTTTTCACTTCCCACTCATCACTTGCAAATGACTAGAGAAGAATACAAATACAGTGAAAATTGATGGGTGGATTCAGTTATTTGCTAATAAGTAGACATGAACATTAAGTACTTCCATAAATAAATCCTATAAATATCAAAAAATACAATCCAAGTACATTTACTAAAAATAAATGAAAACGAAACAATTTGTGATAATAAATTTTGAACATAAGTAATTAAGTACAAATTGGCATTCCAATGTTTTAAATAAAAAATTAATAAAAAATAATAAAAATAATGATTATTAATTGGATTATTTTATACATATACAAATACAAACTTATACATATTTTTTTATAAAACCTAATACTTTAACAAATTAAGAATGTCATGGATTCAATGACATCAGAACAGTTTTCTGCATTTAGCAAAAATGACTTACAATTACACAACTGTACACAATTTTTGAACAATCAAGTGTTAAGGGACTCTCACAACAGTGACACGCTGATGGTAGTGGGGCTCAAATCGCTGACCTGCTTACTAGTCCAGTGCCTTAACCATCAAGCTATCACTGCCCACTGTCCAATTCACTGATTTTCTTCATGTTTAATATTAATCATATTATTAAAGTTAATGCTTAACTTTAAAATTATTTAAAAACAACATTTTTTTATAACATAATAATGAAAAATACAAGATGCTTGATACAAGATGACCTTTGTTCAACAGTTTAAAATCTAAAGTCTCTGATCACTCATCTGAACACAGTACATATATTACTTTCTTTTGATCCCTGTGAGATGAGCTTGACCCAATACAGGACTCATGTGCAGTCTTACCTTTAGTTACAAATAGTTTACTATGTGTATTTTAAGTTATTAACTAAACTATTTACTGGGGGTTGTGTTATCAATTAAATTATCACATGAACTAAACAAATTGTCCTGCAAACAAACATCACAGATAAGTGCAAATGGAAGAATGGAATTATTTTAAAATGTAAATACATTTTTATTATTGTTTACAAAAAAACGGCACATAAGACATTAGAAAGGTAATGTGTGAGTGGTTGTGTGTGTGTGTGTGTGGGGGGGGGGGGTATTACAGATATTTAATTATTTTTAACAAATTAATTGATCGATTAATTCTAAAAATAGACTCTATGTTTTCTACCATGGTTGTTGCATCACTCTTCAGTGATGCCAGGTAAAACAACAAAGAGACACACCTAAAAGTTAAAATAAAAGGTGGCCACAATTAAAGCTATATTCACAAATGCCACCTGAAAGTTTCTGGGGCTCAGGGGCTTCTAGGATGAACTGTGGAAATGTTTATTATGTTCAGTTATTAGACATGTTGTGTATGGGTTTGTGTCATTGACTGGAAAGGAAATCGAATCACAAGTCAAAGAAAGTTACTTGATTTTGCAAATAAGATGGCAATGTCCAACTTTAAAGGTTTGACAAATCTTCCCTGTAGATCCCAAGCATGTTCAATGGGATTTACGTCTGGAGAATGTGAAGTCTAGTCTATGCATTTGATTCCTGCCTCCTAAAGCATGTTGTTGATGAGATGCACACAGTGGGGTTTTGCATTCTCGTCTATGAAAGAAAAAAGTTTTCCAACTGTTCCAGCATATGTTAACACTATAGGGTGCAGGACCTCATCTTGATATCTGACAGCAGACACTGAACTGGTTCTTATGACGTGGAGGTCGTTATGAGGACCAAAGCTAATGCCAGCCCACATCATAATTCCACCATCAATGAAAGAGTCCCTGTCTCACCTAAAAAGTAAATTGTCCCTTGTACTTTGTTTACACCAGATCAGGACATGAGGACTGTCAGACTTCCCGTGAATCATCAGAGGAGAGGACAGTGGACCACTCATCACGGGTCCAATGACCAAAGGCCATCATTGGTCACCAATGATGCATGCCATCCAACATAATCGAGCCAAAAATTTGTATGATCTGAGTGCAAATCCATTGTTTAGTGGCAGCAAGATACTATTCTTTCTAGCCAATAAGGTAAACTAGTGGTCATCTCTTGCTGTTGTGGCATATGGGTGACCCCGGCCTTTAGTATGTGCTAGTCTCTTGAAAGCTATACCAGTCTGCCAATAATGCTTTGGGATGTTCCAAGAGCGACTTTAGTCTGTTTTTGACCATGTCTTATGACTTACCAGGCTTTACATTTGAGCGCTTGTTGCTGTGGCATTGCACAGGCTGGAAATTGCACGGGCAGGATGTGCACTGTCAACATCAGCAGCCGTGGAGATACTCCCCTACTTTCAGCCTTTTGTATAGTACATTTTCATCAATTATTTAAAAGTTGGTTTTGCATCTCATTTGCATAATGTTTGACTTTTACAAAGCCATTTTTATCATTTTTTATCATTTCATATTCATTTTGAGCAATGTATTGCATGCATTACTGCATGGCATTTAGTACAAGATATGGTGGTGACAAAAAAAGGGCATTAAACTGGTCTGCCTGCAAACCTGACCTTTGCCAATATTTTCCTAAGCCCATGTGGCTATTTGTGTCAAGGTAACATTGCAGTTTAATGTGCAGTGCTCTCTGGGGCTCAAAGGTCACACACCATGGTTTCCAGCCTTGATCTTGCATTAAAAAATATCATTTTTGAATGACTGACAATTATCTGATTTCTCAAGTGTGGTGCAAATGGTGAACACGTGCTTGCTTAAACTGAAGCTTTGGTAGATCCTTTTAAACAATAATTCCAAGATTCAATTCCACTGATTTCATATGATTACTTCACCTGCTCCCAGTTTACATTTTAAATAAAAAAATATTTCAAAACAGTGTTCAAGTAATTGTTCACTCTTATTTTTGTTTGTACTACTATCAAATAAATATATGTTCAAGAAAATAAATTGTCGAATTATTCTGTAAATACAGTTTGTGCATACAGTTAATATAGGTAAAAAAACAACAGGCTAACCGGAAACAAACGGTTTCAATATTTATTAGGGAACATAAAAATTGGACTCTGGAGCAATGGAAGAAGGTCATGTGGTCTGATGAGTCGGGTGACACACCCATTAATGCCTAGCGTTTATTGAGGGTGTATTTTTGTACCCTCTGTAAAACTGAGTATAAATGCATAACAACAGAAACTGAAATGGTTAAGCAGATTAAAATGCACGTAAGATTTTATGTCATTTTCATCAGAATGTAACACTGCTACAGACCACCAAAGTATGAAATCATTTTAAAATGTATTTTTTTATTTATGCAATTTACAACACGTCTGGGATTTACACATCAATATGTTATAACTTTACATAGAAGTGATATGACAGTTGAATCAACTGCTAAAATATAAAATACAGTGCATTGTATTTTACAGTGAATTTACATAGTCCTTGGCCACATGGTTTCCAGTTTAATAGACTTAAGCGATTAAACAATGACCTGGCTTTACTGTTAAGCAGTTGTGTTTCTATCTAGATTCCTAATTATGGCTCACTGGCAAGTCTAGAAGTTAATGGAATTGAATAATTTATTGCAGAATGTTACATGAATGTCTGAGATTGAACATCTATTTTAAAAGACAAGATTAACTTTAAAGATGAACTCACAGTAAATAAAGTCGTTTATCCCATGTGACGAATCAGTAAATGGTTGGCAGATGGTTTGAGACTTTTATATTGATAAATGAGATAAGGTCTATAAATTGTCACGCTAAAAACCCACAGGGAACCTACAGGAAATCTGCTGACTATCTCACTTACCCTCTTTCTTAAATCTAAGTTTTGATTTATCTCTGAATTGCCTCATAAATAGAAGTCTAGCTTCAAGCTTTTACAGCAGTGCTATTAAAAACTCCAATCTCAGCATTTTGAAAATTATTGAGCAGAACCACATCTTAAATAATAATAAAAAAATGAATAAATCCCTTTACCTTCTCACATACACACCAAAATCATAGGACTGTAAACCAAATATTTTAATCCAACAAAACTAATAACATTCTATGCCTTGTTTTTTTTGTCAGCAACTCAAAATACATATTGAAAATGTGTACTCATTTAAGACGTTTGAACTGATGGGATTTTATAAACTGAATTTAATACATGATCTGAAAGATGAAAAAGTGCTACCCAAGGGTACAGTGAGTTTAATATTTACCTCTGGTTGCTGTCTGTAAGAAGCTTTATCAGGTTGTGCTTATATTTGTGTAGCTTCTCATATTATTTTTCCTTCACCTCTGGGAAACATTGCTATGGTAATTTGGTTAAACAAAATAGGCCTACGGTGAAATTGAGTAAGTTGATACATAATTTTACCCAGCAATGAATAATTGCCATCGCAGGGTAGACACTATATACACACACATTCACCTGTATGGTAATTCAGTATCTAAACTTGACTAACTGCACGTTTTGGACTGTAAAAGGGAATAAGAGTTCCCAGAGAAATTCATACAATTATAGGGGAACATCCATATAGGTGGGAGATCTGGTTGGGGATTGTGAGGTGATAGTGCTACCAACTGCAATACTTAGTAACAGAATGGCTAAATTATTGAAGTATTTGAGCATGGGCCAAATTGTGATTGCTAGACAACTGGGTCACAGCTTCTCCAAAACTGTAGAATTTATGGGGTGTTCCTAGAGTGCAGTAGCTCTGAAAAGAGCAGTGGTTTACCAGCAACAAGATAGATTCATAGATTCAATCAAAGCTTCGCACAAGGAACTAGGGACTGAAGGCTGATCCGTATTGAATGGTCTAGCACATAAATTAATAGCTAATAGCTAAAGAGGTCAATAGCTGTAGCTAATGCAGTATTGTCAGAATATACAGTGCACTACAGTTTGTCACATTTTCATACAGTGCTACCATAATCCTTTGTAATTCTTTTTATGTTTAAGAAAACAATAAACAGGATCTTGACTCAGTCAGTTTGCTATAAAGACATGGTTTATGCTGCCAAGGGTTCTTTTATGGGACTTGGATCTGTCTGCCCACCTTTAGAAAGATTAAGGTTGAAGATTAAAGATTAAAGCTTTCTCTATTTCAAGATGTTTTAAGATAATGTGGCCTTAATAGAATTATAAGATACTAGTAGTTTTTATTTGTTGTCCAGATGGATGCTTTGCCACTATTAAATTTTGGGTTCTGTAATATTGAGCACCAATGTCAACATCCAATGTCAAACGATTCAGCCACCACTTATGTCAGTTGCCTGTGTCCTGACATCATGCAATAATCATCCAGTAAATTAGAGGATGGTAATAAGACAATTTTAACATTAACATGGCAGATTTTGCTCAACATTTACCAATTTATTTTTGCACCTAAAATAATTTTTCAGTTATATAGTATATATATGCGGTGTGTCCACATAAGACCAGATAATGTGGTAATTGCTAATACATTAAATGCCAGAATGACCTCTCAGTGTACATCTATAAAATTACTTAGTCGACCTAAGTGCCCCATGCAGTACATTCCTAAAACTAATGCCATACCTGATAATGACATACATGACGAGGCAGTTCCCCAGAAGTCCTACCACAAACACAATGGAATAAACCGCAGTGATTGCTGGAATGAGAGGAGACATGTGCTCAGAGTGCTCAGTCAGAGCATCTTCTTCACTGTTTAATGATACGTTCAGTTCACAGTCATCCACACTGCTGTCCTCTCTCACTATGTCCATGTCTGCACACTGTTAGAAATGAGAGGCAGAAGGATTAGGGATCACTGAGGTTGTGAGTTATTAATCTTCAAACTCACGATAATTTTGCTACATAAAGTCATCTATGCCTTTAGAAATACATATCTCAATGTAAAAAATGTCTAATGTCTACAAGAAACTTTGTATTCCTATCTTACTCCTAATTTACAGAAAATTGTAAAGCAATAATATACAGGGCGTTGTCAATACAAAGATGGTTGTACCTGACCTGCAAAACACAATATTTATTTAACATTTATTTAAATAAGAGATAAAACTGCTTCAGCATTAAGGTACATTTTATTTGCAGATACATTTCTACAGCTCTCCATTACTGCTGGTCATTAAGCAGTTCTTCTATTCGTTGCCATTCTGATTTACATTTATTATGTCTAAACCAGTTTTAAACTGAAACAAGCATAGACTTGCAATCACTTATAACATCTCCTTAAAGTCCGCTTCTGTTGGGTGTCCCCACAGTGGAATGTTATCCACATTATTTTGGCTTATTTTTAATTCCATGTGATCTTCATGATACAATCCCAATGTATCCAAATTTGTAAACAGTACTACAATGCAAAGGTATGTGCGAAGTGTATCCACTGAGCCAATGAGCCATGCTGGCGATACACACTTGCAAATTAACACTCCTAATTCAGATTTTTCAAAATTCATGATCATAATAATGACAACAAAACAACAACAACAAAAATAATAATAATCCATCCACCCATTTTTTAGCTTTACTATCTATCTTAATCCTATCTAGGGTCATGGACACACACTGGGGGAATACACTAATTTCTTGAAAAGGTTGCCAGTCAGTTTCTGAGTACATAGACAAACGCACACACTATTAAACACACACTGGACACTTTCAGTATCTGACTGGTTCTCTTTGGACTGTGGGAGGCAACCTGGTACAGTAGGAGTGCACGAAACCCATGCAAACATAGGGAAAACATGCACAAGAAACAACTCCACACAGAAACCCGAGCTCATAAAAATAATAAAAACTGAAATCAAACTATATGACATTTCCTAATTTGGGACAGTTTGTTTCATAATGTGGGTCACATGACAGTACATATATTAGGTTATGTGAGTATGATATATGCTATTAGATATTTAACCACATGGAAGTACAGATTTGATTTGTAATCATTTTAGTTTTGGGGAGAAACACACCCAGCTGGACCACAATGTATAACGGTAGGATAATTCACCTTACTGGTCTAAACATATCCCAATAGGTGTCAACATTTTAAATAAAACTACTCACTGTCTGATTATAATTCAGTTTAAAAGTCAAACTAAGATTATATCATATACACATTCACATACTCATGCTATTTCCTTTAATTTGTTTAAATGCAATATTTATTACTGTGTTAACAGCATTATTGTAATTCACCATTTAATCAAAATCACGCAGCAATACGCCTATAGAACACTTTAAAAAACACAACCATCTTCACTTTCGAGTTGCCAAATTCTAACCACATCTTTCTCCTTCTTTATAAAAATGCCTGAATTAACACACCGAATGTTGTAAATGCGATTTATTATGTTAATACGATTGTTAATACGATTATTATGTTTCTGAGTTGATCTTACCTGAAAGTAAGAACAAACTGACTGTGCAGACAGAATAACGTCGTATTTAAAGCTGAGTTCGTTCAGATACACGGTTTACTTTGAATTAGAGGAGGAGAGAGACCGCAGTGAACGGATACCTGTATCCTCCTCCTCACCCTCCTCCCCTCCTCCTCATCCCCCTTCTCCAGTCAATGCGTTTATGAGGGGAGAGTAGATCCAAAAATGTATCCGTGTCTGTACCAATCAGGTTCGCGAAAGTGTACCCCTACCCCAGTTTTAACACACGCACGCACGCACGCACGCACGCACGCACGCACGCACGCACGCACACACACACACACACACACACACACACACACACACACACACACACACACACACCACAATCTTCTATGAACTAAGGAGACCCAGGACCTTCCTATAAACTACGTTGTATATAGATAAAATTGACCTGAATTTTTAATATTGTTTTCATATTCAAGTCTCTTGACACTGCACTGAATGGAGTAAAGTATAATGTCAATTAGCAAATGCTTATTAAAGGTAATTAATTTTAATTAACAGCCAATCAGTGTTTAGTGGTGAAAAACAAAAACAGCTTTGATTATTTTAATTACACATCTATTTACTTGTAGTGTTGTCTAATGTGTTGCCTTAAAGAAAAAACGTTGTACTGTTTATTTCAAATTTTGAAATAACTGCATGCTTTCAGGTCAGCTTGAATCAGTTTGGATGACAATACAGACATGCAACTAATTTATTGTGCCACAACTGGATCATGATGTATGAAATGTTGTATGAACTGCAGTTTATTGAATGTGTATTTTACAAGGAACCGGTTCAACAGAACTTATTATTATTTTGAAAAAGACATAAACACTACACATGTTTAGCATGAAAATGATGGTTAATTGGTACAATTGTAGGCACAATTTGTACTGTTTTGAGAAAATATTTCCCTGTATCTCTGTCTTATAGAAGAACGCCTCCACGGTGTGGAATGGTGGCTAAGTGTATAGCAATGTTATCTAACAGCAAGATGATCCTGGTTTTGATCTCCAGGTGGGGTGATCTAAGTTCTTTTTGCCTGCTGTCTAAGTGTGTGTGTGTGTGTGTGTGTGTGTGTGTGTGTGTGTGTGTGGCAGTGTTCGTTGAAAATTTCTGTGCCTGTCTTTGTAACAAAAGAGAAGTTTTGCTGGCATCTGCGAAGGATGAATTCACAAACGGGCATGACAATTTACCATTATATTAAGCCGAAGTGGCATTGTTGGCACAGCAATAGTCAGAAGTCAAAGGCAGAAGTTGCCGTCAGAATAAAATTATTTTGAAATATAAAATAACAGAAAAAGATAAGACAACTGCAATAAATTGTGAGAACCAATATTTCACCTCTATAATGCACCTTAGCAATAACTTCTTTCAACACTTTTAGGTTTTAGACGATAACCTTTTCCTTTTCTAGCAACTGTACCCTAAAAAGCGTGTTTCTTCTGTGTAAATGTGCTAACTCTTTATTGTGACTTTTTGGTACCAGTAAAATGGTAGTATGCGTCTTGAGATTTCAACTATGCACTGCTCTGTTAAATGAAAACAACCTATATAACCACCTAATAAAAATATTGTTTTCTTTGATGCTGAATGTAATGAAACACTTTAAAATAATAATTATCTAAAAATGTGACACAACTTTTACAGAAGATCAAAAAGTTGACATGTGTGTAATACACATTTGAGTATAAAAATTTTTCAGATAAGTAATATAGGTTCTGTAAAAACCTATATCTTTATATATTTTTTGCATAGGCTGAGCATTGTTATTTACATTAACCATGGTGCATCGGTGTTTGAGAGGAGAATTTCTGGTATCCAAAGGATATTAGTATCAGCAAATACTCTTTTTGCAGCTTCAGTACCTGGGTGGCATGGTGGATAACACTGTTGTCTTAGAGCAAAATGGACTGCAGAAACTGTCAGCGTATAAATTGTGTTCAAACAACATAATGGCTTTTTTAGATGCTAGACATAATTCTAGAGGTGCCATAGACATAAACAGGTCATCAATGAGAATTCAGAAAAAATGGATTGAAAAGAAAAAGAAATATGACTGGATGACCTAAATGTACATTTTTTTTATTGCAGAAAGAGTCATATTCAAAAAGATTTGAGATCTTTTAGGGAACTACTCAGGAACTAATATGAACAATGCCACAACATCTGTAAAGACAACATTTCTCTTGTGAGTAGGTATGATGATGGATGTTCATAAACAAACCATCCTGATCATAAATATGGAGACAAAAGCTCTTCCTACAGAAAGATTTCTCAGAAAGATTTTCAAGAAGATTCAGTTAAATTGCTGACCAGATAATAATCAAATGTAGAAAACCACCAAAACAGATTAGAAGAGGTTAGTTTATGTTCCAATATTTAATTTAAAAAAACATGCTGTAATTAAACATTGCTCATATTATAGGTTTGTTAACTGA
The DNA here is from genome assembly GCA_028565875.1 of Hoplisoma paleatum. NCBI lineage: Eukaryota > Metazoa > Chordata > Actinopteri > Siluriformes > Callichthyidae > Hoplisoma > Hoplisoma paleatum. The sequence continues at coordinate 21,743 of JAOTRQ010070733.1, forward strand.
TGCTGATTTTATTCAATGTTAATTAGAACCACAACCTAAAACTACCCCACCGTGAAGCTGATCAATGACATTAATTGAACTCTCACAGATGAACACTAAAGACTGGAACTATGTCACAGGATCTGCAGTTAGTGATCGCAATTTTAACACGTTTACCCATTTTACCTGTTTTAGCAAATCAATGTTGAGATAAAATGTTTACTTTCAGCTTTCATTGGTGTTTTCACATGTTGTTAAAAAGGAATAATATGTACATGATTCATTTAAAGTAAATGTTCATTCCACTATGTCTTTTCAAATAGACATAAGAGCCTTAATGTCCGCCTTCCCTTATTCTGATGTTTAAATCATGGTGAGCAAATCTTGAGACTAGAGCAGTATGTGGAACAGAACAGGATTTGATGAGTGGTTTAAAAAAGGTTGGACTGGAGTATTTTGGCTTTGTAGCCATGAAGGATCTTCGCTTTGAAGTGAATGCAGGCAATTACAGATGCTAGTGAAATAAATGCAGCAGTGTGGTGATGTAGCAGCACTTGGGTTGATTGAAAACCAGGCAGTCATTTTAAATCAGTTGCAGGCATCATTATTTGGCCATTATGATGACCTGCCAGTATTTGACAAAAAATTGCAGAAGCGTTCAGAAATTGTAGTGAAAAAATGACATGATTAAATTGGTTAGCAGGAACAGGAAAATGTATCAGCAGTCTTACTGGAGTTACATTTCAGCTGAAATCCTGATAAACGCTGAGATGTGAGCTGAAACTTGAATGTCCAACCGAGAAAATTCCCTTTATTGAAGTCAGCAAATAGGTCAAGGAGGATGTGGACTAGTGATAGCTTGGCTGTTCTGATCACATGAAGCTTTTTCTGTGGTGTTTGTGCTTTTTCCCGAAAACCAGACAGATCTTTAACAACACACTTTAAAGAGTGCACATATTAATTTACTTAAATTGTAGTAAATTATATTGATGCAGAGAAAATACCCATCTGTGAAATAAACTTAATACCCTTTTTATATTTTCCCCTTATCCTCTTTTTATGTCCCACGTGGGGCAGGGTGGCTTGTGCTCGGAAGGTTGCCGTTTTGATTCAGAAAATCAACAGGTTACAACTAGAGCTGCCCACCACACCGGGCCAGTGTCAAGTCAAGTCAAGTCAACTTTATTTATATAGCGCTTTTTCCAATACATATTGTCTCAAAGCAACTTTACAAAATGCAGGATGAACAGAAACCCCTGTCGAGGA
>JAOTRQ010070734.1:0-12456 GCA_028565875.1 Hoplisoma paleatum
AATTTGTGATTTCACAAGTGTGTATCAAACTGGTCGCCCTTCGCATTAGTTGGTACCCAAAAAGTAGCTCTCAGTTTTAAAAAGGTTGATGACCCCTGATTTAGATAATTCCAATCCTATACACAAATACACCCAGAGTTAGAGTACAAAGTAAAGCTGTGTCCCAATCAGTGCACTTACATACGTGTACTGTTTATTGCGACATACAAGGACTACCCAACAAGGATGGGCCCTGTTGAGTCTGGTTCCTCTCAAGGTGTCATCCGGTAATTTTCCTTGCCACAGTCGCCCTCGGCTTGCTCAACAGAGGTTTCTGTATCTGTTCGTCCTGTATTTTGAGAAGTTGCTTTGAGACAATGTTTATTGTAAAAAGCACTATATAAATAAAGTTGACTTGACTTGTAATGTAGTGCACACTTTTATGGGAGAACGCTGTCTCAAACGGAACACGTGGTTTGTCTCCATAATGCATTATTAGGGTTTAATTTGCTTTCCTCTACTAAAAATATTTTCATCAATGCTACATACATTCATAAAAATCAGTTGCCTCAGCTTTCCTGATTTGCTGATGGCTGTAATTAAGTGGTGAAAAGTCCCTCCCCTCCTGTTTTATAGGAATAACGGTGTTTGTTGAGGGCCGTATTTTTTTAGCTGTTTTAAGTGCAACATCCGGGTACTTTCAGTAAGATGTACTGTGTTTCTCAGATGTACTTTTAGAGAATCTGATACCCGGAGGAAGATTATTCCACAATTTGTGGGCATCGACTGTAAAACTCAGGTCCCTGTTTGACGATGATTTAGTACAGGGTACATCAAATAATCCCTGACATGAAGACATAAAAGTTCTTGATGAATGAAGAGGACAGAGATAAAAAAACAAACACGCATGGCAAAATTCTTTTTCTCGTAAGAGTATCGTGTTGAGTGCGCTACAGAAGTCGGAGTTTTACATTTGCACAGATTGCTTGATGGCTGTCAGGTTGGATAGATACGATGCGATACGATGTGCTATTAGCAAAACAGACGTGGCGCAAATTGCACTAGTGTTATTTAATCTTGTCTTCAGTCAGCATTTTTTGAAAAGAGATATACAAAAACCTACCTGTCGAAACTTAGCACGGGCCTCCTTTTCCTTCATTCTTCCATGGGCTACGAGGTAGTCAAATACTTCACCTGTCGTGGAAAAAGAGCAACAGAAACCCCAATAAATTACATTTTTGGAACATAACGCATTAATGGAACAGCGATATAAACAGAGATCCCGCTGAACGATTTATGATCCTCAGTAAAACCTTTAATGCAACGGCACAATCAGCAAACCTGGATGCAACCGAGACGCTTCATTTACTGATTTTTTTTCTGATTCGTGGTCAGTGTTGTGGTAGAGCCGGGGCAACCCCAAACCAAAAAGTACAAGGACAATATATTGCCTGGGTGGGGCACACTCACCCATTCATGTACAATTACATTTATATAGTGAGCCACACTCACTATCACAATCACTTGTTTATTATTTAGAAGCTCAGTGAGTAGAAATGCGACCTCGTGGAGTGAAGTTCAATCACTCATAGAGCTGACCAGGTTTGACTATCCTGCCATAGTCAGAAAACCAGCAACACTATATTGTCCTAATGGTACCTTGCAACAAGAAAGCATAAACCAGTGAATCATATCCCAATCCCACGATGGGATAAAAAGGGAGGATTGTGTCTGAACGGCTATCTGAAGGACCCCGAGAGATAAAAAGTTCTTATACACACTTTGTTCACTGACAATTTTACAAGATTCATTCATCTAAATCCAAAGATACACTTGCTGTGGGTGGAAACCATAGCACACTATGAGAGAATGTATCAAAGACCCGTACGACTTCACCTGCTGGTCAAACCTGAGACTTTTTTTCCGCTGGGCTAGCCACCGAGCCACTGTGTCACGTCTTGATAATGCAAAGACTAAACTATGCATCGTGGGAATGTTCGGAAACATACGGACCTGCTAAGTACCAAGTGCGAACCACCTTTTTACACAGACTTGGGGAGAACATGCAAATTCCTGCAGAAAGCCTAGGAATCAAACCCGAGACTTGCTATAAGGTGAGAGTGCTTACCACTAACACCATGTCATCCTTAACACAGTCGAGACGAGGGGGAGCACTAAAGCCATCCAAACAATGGACTGTGCACGTTTGTCATTCAAGTATTCGCTCACTGCATATAGTGGTGCGTTGATGTTTTTGATAGTTTGATTACGGTACGACTTTTAAAAAGCACTCATTCAATATAGATCAGAGACAAATCCAACAATAACAGTCTTGATTGGGGAGTGAAGCCATTCCGTTATGGATTCTGGGATTGTCTTACTGAATTCCGATGCTGACTCGTTCACCACTTAATATTACGTTCATTTTTAAGATACCATCTCTAGAGGGTGCACAAGATGATGTAAAATAATGTCTAGGTAGTCGTCGTGCTACGTGTAAGGCTGAAGGGAGTTGAGAAAGGGCAGAGTGGATAAGTTCTGCCAAGAATGTATTTGTATGAGTGGATTCTAAAGAAATGATGCTGGCATCTGCCCCTATGCTTTAATAGACAGGAGTGGAGAACTGTGTGTGTGTGTGTGTGTGTGAGAATGTTGAAGGTGATGGATGAAGCTTAAACAGATGCCACATCTGTAAATGAAATATCAGAGAGCTGAATGTGTGTGATAACGATGCAAGACGGTTGGTGAGCGACCGTTATGTGTTGTGTTTGCATGTTCACCCTGCGTCTGAGTCCCTTAGGTGCTCCGATTTCCTCCCGCAGTCAACATGCAACAACATGCAGCCGGGTGGAGACACTGAACTGTAGGTCGTATATGTGCCTAGCCATGATGATGGTCATAATCATAATATTGACCGTACAGATGCACGCCGAGGTGAAATCTGTACAAGTATTTTAGAGCATCCAGATAAAGAGATGTGAAAGCTTCTTACCGCCACTGGCGTACTCCATCACCAGATAAAGCGTCTTCTCGGTTTCAATTACTTCGAAGAGTTGAACTGTGAAAGCAAAAGACAGGATTCACACATTCATCTCCGCACGCCCATGTGCACACTTATCTATAATAATCTCTCGTCTAGCGTTGCAGTTTGCTTTGCTGCTTCTATCCATGTCAACACCCTCAAATTTATAACTATCCTAATATTAATTAATAAATAAGTATATATATATTTTTTAAAACAAAAGTTTACTATTTGAAGACAAAACGACAGGCCAGCTGAAAATCTCTGGTTCAATTCCCACCTCTACCAGGTTGTCAACTTTGGGCCCTTGAGTGAGGCCCTTAACCTTCATCAAATCTCTCACAGGAGGGTGCTTGAGCCAGTTTCTTTGTACTTTGTCATTGAGACAAGGCACACGGGAGCACCCTAGAGCGGGGCCCAGATTATCGTAGGCCAGGCACACCTACAGGAAAAACCAATGTGTCCAATGAACCAGACTGCAGAACCAGTTTTTGGACAGTGGGAGGAGACCGGATCAATTTGAACATGATGACAGTGTTTTTCTGGTGTTTGTGTAAAATGTGATAATACAATAATATCTGTTCTATATTATAAAATTGTAGGGGACATATACTTGTATTCATAATAGTAAAGAACATGTAAGAAAGGTTATGTAAGAGGTGATATTTCTTTTGGGCAAAACAGATTTAACTTATATGGGTTTAGACTTATTATCAACCTTGTGGAATCAATTAGATTAGTAAGTCATGGTTCTGCTATACAGTTATATACAACAATAACACGATTAAAAACAATCAGATTATTTGTAGCCCGGGGCATACTGTCAACATGTCAGAATAGAAAAATACACGTTGATCAAGTTCTTTGATAGACTTTTTATTATACGGACATGTGATTTGGATCAATGCCAAAGCTACTGAGTGTAAATAATACGTTGTTGGGAACTTCTTTCTCACATTAACTGTGTGTGTTAACACGAACTGTTGTGTATACATCATCGAATGGTCACAATATTATGGCCACGTCATCATAAGAGAAGATAATCCATTTTTAGTTCCACAGTGGGGAAATTTACATTAAAACATCATGTAGGGTGGCTGTAGCTTAGAGAAACTAGAGAGGTACTTCACTAATAATCAAATGGTTGCTGATTCAAGGCCCATGACGGTAACCATGACATGCCCATAGCCCTTTATTGCACCGCCTCAGTAGACCACAGAAGCGCAACAAAGACTAGAGAGGCAAAAATTAATTTCCCCCTAATTTGCACAGTAAAGAATTTCGCAATATATAGATGCAGTTGTAATATTTAAAATGTTACAGACATCTATTTGATTTATTTGCGAACCAAAAAAATATTTAGGTCGAGCTTATTGATTGGTTTGGTGTTGTCTCATGGCAAGCAGAGCTCGCTAGTAGATTAACACCCTATGTCTCATTAGATGAGTCAACAAATGCTGAAAAATGAGAAATTTTTATACGGTCAGTTTGACTGGTCACACTGATGCTGTGGTGTATTTGGTTTAAAATAGAAAATAAAATATTTATGGGGGGTGGTGGAGGAAAATTTTGCTTTGAATTAAAGGCAAACTAGACAACTTGTTTGGGGTAGATTATTTACTATCATACTAATTTAGATGATTAAATGAGTGAATGAAGATTCTTGCGACCCCTCATGTGGTCTTGTAGGGGTCTTTCAGAAATGACCAAAGCACGTATAAACACTTGTTTTGCACTGTAAAGTAAAGAAATCATTCTGAAATGATGACTACATTCCAGTACAGCATCATTATGAACATACGTCTGTGTTAAAACGTGTAAGTTATAAAGGAAAGCATTTATGTTCTAATATTAAAAGTAACACATAAAACTGTGTAAACTGTTTTAACTGTAAAAAATGTATAACTGTAAAAAAGCCATAAAATTATAGGACAATATTTAGGGAAATGTTACTATATGGATTATATCAACAACAATGAACATTTTTTCTAGGCCTGTAGGAGGAGCTTGCAAGAAAGTTGGCTCATGCATTTTTTAATGGGCCATGCATTGCAAAAAGCTTATAACACATACTGCCACAGTACTGTAAGGATTAAACAGTGACAGTCCGACAGTAAAGTTTTTTTTTCCTCCACCATTTTTTCAGAATTTTGAACACAGAATTTTGTGCAGATGAAGAAGCTCAAAATAAAATAAAAAAGACTTAATTATTGCAAAAGGGTTTGCACACTTGAACAAAGTGAAAAAAGTTAGATTTTCACACTGAAATGCTGTAAAAAAAGTGAATGGAAACGGCTTTTGGAAATAAAAGATGATGCTTCAAGCTCTAAACGTCCATTTACACTCGTGTTTCGACTGGACTGTCTGATCAGCTTGTCTGTATTTTGGAGTGGGTACAGAGTGAGCACTACTCCCCATGCAGGTGTGTTTGTGCTAGTGATGGCAATTCTGATTCAGTTTAAGAAACTGTTAACACGTCATCTACATTTTTTCCATAAGTGTACTTTTTTCCTGCCAATAGTTCATAAACGCGTATTAAAGTTGCGAAACGTTTGGATGAACAGCCTATTATTGATAGGAAGAGTGAAGACTCACCAATGTTTGGGTGGTTAAGACTCTTCATGATCCGTACCTCACGAAAGAGCTGAAAGAAAAGCACAGAGGAAAGACACTAATTACATCCTGAAAACCAAACAGTTCATTTCCAGTAGAAAGGTCTGAGAGTGTAGTTCACAGATCCTGTCAGTCCTAGCCAGATGTGCCAGGACAAAATAAAAGAATAAAGCATGAACGCACTGAGAGGAATGTGCTCGGTCTAAAGGCCAGCTGGCAGTGTTGGTTCTGATTTCTTTCCAAGTCACTAGGGGAGTAGAATGACGAGAATGAGCGAAGGAAAGCAAGCAATTCAAATAAATCCTAAATAATAAGACGTTTCCTCCCTTAGTGTCCGGTTTCTGTATTTTTTTGTACTATCAATGATTATCTTAACAACTGAGACAAAAACAATGATGAAGAACGTCATGCTGCACCAAAGACATTCAAACAGCACAAATGATCGAATCTAGTGAATGTAAACTAATAACACGAATAACTAATAATAATCCTACATGGTCTTTATGGAAATACAAAAGGTCCTGGAAGCATTAAGTTGTAAGAAAAATGTGTTTAGTTATTAGTGCTTTGAAGCCGTCTTTGGAAGAGGGATGTGGGTTATAGGACCTTCCTGCTGTGAAGCAAAGCACTACAGCATTGAACTGGTTATTTATTTATCTATTTATTAGTACTTTAATATCATGTTTTACCCCTTGGCAAAATTCAAGACAGGACAAGTTGTTACTAGTTACATAAGATTCATAAAAAAGCAACACACAGAACATTAACAATGCACACAAAACTTATCTGAACTGTTACACTAGTGAATCAAAGTCATGACCCACTTGCTGCGAGGTTACATTTATAATTTTCAGTATTTAGAAAACACCTTTATTCAAAGTGGCTATTACAACTACAATGGAACACTATTTTACGTGATTGGGGATTAAGGGCCTTGTTCAGGGTGGCAACAATGGCAAATTGGTAGGGGGGTTTGAACCGGTAACCTTCTGATCTCGAGATCAGCACCTTAAACACCAAGCAATCGCAGCCCAAAAATAACAGACCTTAGGAAGTGCCTTTGAAAAAGGTGCCTAACTCCTGGTGAGTGTATCACTGCACAGATTGAGTTCATTGTGCAGGATTAAACTCGGCTGTGTGTAAAATGTCTAATCTACGTAGTGCACTATGTAGGCAAGTCGTGTCATTCCTCTTTCTCATTCCTCTATGTTTAAGCAGACACGTCAACCTGATGAAATGGGGATCAGATATTGTATGTTCTTTATTTTTATCCCGGTCAGACCAAACCTTTTGAGCCATATATATTTCATATGAGATCTACCGAACACCTCACTGCTTTCCGGCCGGGGTGACTAGAGCCATTTCCTCACAGTAAATTGCACAGTTGTGTTGGTGCAGTATTTTCTTTTTACATTATATTTAACACATAAGGATTAATACAAAGCGATACAAGTCTGAGCGCGCATCATGTTTTTAATTTCATTTTCATGAACTTCTTCATCCTGTTCAGGTTTGTGGAGAGTCTGGCTCCACTAGGGAACGCTACGTGCATGGCAGGGATACTCAGGACAGGATGCCAATCCATTACAGGGCTTCGGCCAAACGCCATTTTACATCTAATAGCAAATAGAAGCTAATATTCAAACCTAGTAGGGACCACCAGTCGGCTATTACTACACTTATGAAGATGTCCCCACAAAGATAGAAAAACACCGCTACACACACTGGAAATGATACACTCAATTACAAGACGACTATAAGAACTTCTAGCGTTATCAGAGCTGCATTATTACACATGCTCAAGCTATTCTACTAATGTGATGCCATTAAAAGACAGATGATGTTATCTGCACGACTATCTTGAATATTTCTTTCATTTTATATACACTCAAACTTATATACACAATCATGAACGACACCATCCGATAATACACACATTTCCTGTGGCAGTATAATAGGGTTACGTACACTCACTGTGAAGCTTGAATTAGAAGCAGCTTGTAAATCTACAGCTTTTCCTTTTACATGGACTTTCTCATCCGGTCTCGTAATTCAACTCTTACTGACGCTACTTCCTGGTTCATTTCTCAGACACTGGTTTACGGATATTAGGTAGGTGCACACTACACACTCAATTACAGTGCACTTCTATAAGTGTGTGGTTTGGGACGCACCTCTAGTTAAGCTTTGTGTCGTTGAAACTTTTTCACCTCGGTCATTATGGTATGTGATAATGGGGACAGGGAAGGACAAAGTTCAAGGTATCCTTGATTAATAACTATAGCCACCGACCATCTGCAAAAAGTAACTAATCATGATCATTTGATTCTCTTTACCCATAATCCACATCTTAGCATGTATAATCGAGACAAAGGATATTATTAAATATACATTTTCCCCTTGTGTGGAGGAGATGGCTTTTCCACTTGTAGAATAACTGGATCAGTGACCATATAATGACCAAACTTATCTGCTCTCGTGTCAGTAGAAACCCATATTAATGAGATCAAGTATTATCTAATGCCTAGTTTATCCTACTGCTTCAGTCAAATACTTTATATCCAAATCTACCAACGTGTTAATCAAATAAAGCTAAACTATGATTTGTACTTCTACAGCGACTCACCTCAGGATCAACGCCGCCATTTTTATTTCTTTCCTAGTTCTGCTTTGGGGTTGTATGCACTGCAAAGTAATCCACCGCTACAAGGCTCGAAGTTTCTGACAGTTCTGTTGCATATATGTTTAAACCCTAAGAAGGCGTTGCGTGACAAATGTCGTCTTTGTAGATTTTAGCTGATCAATATTGAACAACGAATGTTTTTCAATGTAAGCAAAACATCATAAGCATCAAAAGGTCCCGCACCTTGCGTTTCACGCATCATTTTAGCTTCAAATAACGTAGCCTTGAATAAAAAGAACTTAATGGGTTTAAAATTGTTATATAAAATTTCTCATAAATAGGTCATGAATTATGGTTTGATCAAAAAGCACATATGTTTACAGTGTTCACTTTTGAAAATGTTAATAATTTATATTTACAAGATCTTTGACAGCATTAAATGTAAACAGTGCTAAACGTCCAGACATACATTTCCACGCACCGCTGGGCAGAATATATTAGCGGCTTAAAAAGAAATCTGGTGCTTTGGCAACCTTACTGTTAAGCACACAAATAGCAATTAACATTTATTAATATCTTTTAAATCAGATAATTTGTCAGGGTCACGGCTGGGTGCACAATCTGTTTCAGGGCTTTAGTCCCCTAAATATAGCCTAGAGTGTAAGCAGAGAATAACACCACTGATATTTAAACCTGGAGGCCCCACTGTGAACTGATGTCTCGTCTGGAGTGTGTTACTTCAACACGTCCAGTGATTCTGGGTAAAACTGACCCACACACAGAAACTGAACAGAATACATTAAAAACTCAAATATAAAAGGAAAAAGAATAATCGCCATGTCTTATGTACATGTAAACCGGTCACTTTACTGGATGACGTCTTTCTCAAAATATTATTCATGTCGTGGCCCCTAAGGGAGTCCCTACCCCCTCTGGGTTCAGCTGTCCCTATTGTTTGCTTGTCTGGAATTTTGCTCCTCACTGCAAAAAAAATAAATTGAACCATACCGACGAAGCCCCCACCCCCATCAGCTTAGCTGATTTGTGAAGCTTCCCCCTTTTATTTAGATGATTCCATTGATGGGGTCAGAGAAACCTCGCATGGTTACTTGTGCCCTGTATATAATACTCTCGTATGTACAACAAACATACAAAAAAATTTGAGTTTTAGAGTTTGCTGCCTAATTCATGTACTGTTTTTAATTTCATTTTCATGAACTTCTTCATCCTGTTCAGGTTTGTGGAGAGTCTGGTTTCACTAGGGAACAAAACGTGCATGGCCGGGATACTCTGGACAGGATGCCAATCCATTACAGGGCTTCGGCCAAACGCCATTTTACATCTAATGGCAAATAGAAGCTAATATTCAAACCTAGTACGGACCACCAGTCAGCTATTATTAGATGATTCAATTGATGGGGTCTGAGAAACCTCGCACGGTTACTTGTGCCCTGTATATAATACACTCGTATGTACAACAAACATACAGAAAAATCGAGGTTTAGAGTTTGCTGCCTAATTTATGTACTGTTCCTAACCCTAAACTAATTAGTAATCATTATCAACATTAAGATTTGTGTACAAATGGTTACATTTCCATTAAAAAGCAATCATATTAATTACAAAGCTGGAGAGGGTGAAATATTGTACTCCAATAAAGTAGCCAATCCGATAGTCATTGTTTTCCCTTGCTGTTGATTTGCTGCTTGCCTAATTTACATTACATTATTAAATCGTATTTAAATACACAGTAATCGTAGAGTAATAAAGTTTGTAATAGAGTAAAGTGATAGAGTTTGAAATGAACTTAAGCGTTTTAAAAGCATATTTGTGCTTTAACACTGTGGTCTCACCCCTTGAAAGCCTACTAGTAACGGACCCATGTACATGTTACTACAACTACCCATGGAACAAACCTCCACCCGTGATTAAAAACCACTTTTACATTGATAGTTTGTTCACGTTTACCCTTTTTAAAGAGGATTCCTTTTTTACTGAATGGTCTTTAAATTACATTTTTATTGAAATACTGGAAGTGTCAACCCTCGTCATTTTAGAGAAGAGTTATACGGCCAAGCAAGCTTTAGACAGGCAGTGATCTGCTTGGTCTAATTTAGAGTTAACAAGAAATAGTACGAGCATGAATCTTTAAAAGAAAGAGCTTACCACGGTACTTAGCCTGACAGACGCCCTTTGAATTAGTGAACAGAGTTGGCTGTCGATTGGGCTTCATGATTTACAATAAGTAATTAACTAAAAGCTTTCAGTGTGTAGGAGTGAAGGTGGATGTTCACAAGGCAGCCACATCAGCAGGAGAACGTGTCGTGTCCTGTTCAATACAAAGAACTGGTCACAGGGAAGAAAAAAATATATAACTATAGGAGAGCGCATTACGTTAGCTGTGCAGCTACTCTTGAACTGTGTGTACGTTCTCTTCTGTTTGGCCACTCGATACCTTCAACAATAACAGCACTCTCACTGTTCTCTCTCTCTCACGAGACTGGATTGTGTGTCTCCATATGTGAATGGGAAAGAGGGCACATAACTGACTGACTGACAGATGGATAGACAAGAGAGAACGATTGTTTCCTCTATAGCGCATACGTTTCATTTGTATGTCCACTAAAGCGAGGTTAATATTACCAGCAGTTGTGATGTCAGTCCGCCATTTCCCTGAATTGTAGTGCTCCATTTGAGACAACACTTTCCCATGTGCTCAGTGTGCACTATACAGTACACAGTATACTTACGGAAGTGCGTGGTTTGGGATACACCTCAAGCACTTATAAATGTTCGAGTGATCCAATTTATAATGCAGCGAATTATCAGAGCGTCTTCAGGAGCACAACGTTTATGTGTGAACAAACTTTCAGTTAGCAGTGCAAAACTGTTTGCAGGCTTGACGTTTTGTGGTCAGTGGTTTTGCTCGGTCAGTATTGTAGCTTAAAAGATGCTTAAAACACTAGTCGTGTGAATGCACTGCAAACAAAGGCAATAAACCAAATTCAGAATTTGAACATGTAAAGACAACCATGCTCACGGTTTGTGAAATTTGCTGTACACCTGACATTGTGGGGGTTATAACCTTCGTGGCAAGTGTGAACAGATCCATGCTGGTAAATTACAGCCGACGGCTACGATTTCAAATGACACGAAGCCAACACGAACATTAGCACTAAGCTTTGCAGTGTCGTTCTTGTAAAATGAACTATATAGGAACGTGAACAGTGTGTAAGACACTGGAGACGTTAATAGCTGAATGCAGGATGGTGCATCAGCCAAGGTGGTGTTATCCGGTCTGCCAAGAGAGATACTGCTGATGAGACAGCTAGCATTGCTACAGCACACTAAAGCAGAAATTGTACCAGCTCCACCCTAACTAGAAGAAACCAGAATGTACGAAAGACTAATTTAGCTGTAACATTCTGGTACACTGAATTCCAACACTATCAGTACTTCAGAAACATTATAAAATCTTCCACATGTGTTGCAATCCATCATGTGTCATTTTGTATTCTTAGGCGTCTATCGTTTCTACAAAATGGTACAGAACAGACACAGTTTATTCTTCACTTGTATATTTATTAATCAGGAATACAGATATGTTTATTTTTTACTTAGCTTTTAACATCATGTTTTAACATTCATGATAGGAAACAGTCATTCATCGAACAAGAAACAAGGTAACATGTTGTATTTTCAATTTCCTATACATGGATGTTTTTGGATTGTGGGAGAAAACACCTTCTAGATACAGAGAGAATGGGTCTACCCGTCTCGGAATTCTTGCTGTGCTGACCAATAAGCCACCGTGCCGCCCAGAGTACAGATATGAATCGAAGTGAATGTCTAGCTCATTATTTAGAACGGAATCAACCATACAGGTAAAAGGAAACTACTTTCTTGGGACTTACACAATATATTTACAATAAACAAACGAGTCAGGGCACTCTAAGCGCCAGACTCCTGAGAACGGGGTTATGGGAAAATGAAAGCAACTAAAACAGAATTGGAGGTGCAAAAAAACATATGTTAACTCAATAATATAATAAATAAAAGATACAAAAACATCTACCGGAGCCTAGAAATTATTTTACTGGACTAGTAATACAAAAAACAGTGGGTTTTTGTAACCTCGCTACTGCTACCGTGTTTCCCCGAATATAAGACAGCGTCTTACTTTCTTTTTATCCCCAAAAGCCCCACTATGTCTTATTTT
>JAOTRQ010070744.1:0-12453 GCA_028565875.1 Hoplisoma paleatum
CACATCGACTGGTAATAAAATCTATTAAATTTACTGGATTGGTTTGCCTCATCAATATCAATAAACTAAGATTCATCGGGGATCACGTAGGGTTATTTTGTTCAGATCCCAACAGAACTGAAACTGAAAATGTGTGCATGTGTGAGACTAATAAATGTTTTATTTAATTTTGCTTCTATTTTTAAATACTGTACCTGTTGTAATATTAATCTGTTATTCTCAGGCCTGCCCAAGAAATCATTTCCAAGGTTTTTCCATGATTGCAAGCTGGCATGCCCTATCTCAAGTGTCTTTATCTCTCAGTAAGTCATTTGTAAGTAAGTAACTCTTAATAAGTAAATTGGTTCATAACATTGGTTCATTTTGTCTTAATATTTACAATTTTGGTACAGGAAGAGCTTCCACAGATGCTGTGTTGACAAAGGTCTTTTTGGCAATGGACGGTCCCTTGAGAAGCTGACTTTAGAGGATATTGCAAAAAAGATCCGACACCGAGAATACAAGAGAATTGTGGTTATGGTAGGAGCCGGAATCAGCACACCAAGTGGAATTCCAGATTTCAGGTAGGATGTAATTATAAAAATACTTTACTTACATTTTCATCATTGCTGACATATTGTCTTAGAAAAGGGCTCAGAGCCCTTCAACGGCAACAGTGCACTGTGGTAAAACCACATTTTATATGCATTCAGAGAGGCTAAATGGATGTACCTTTAGTGTCTAGGTTGAAAATGTAGTGAAACCTAAAACTGCTTTACTTTGCTAGCACATAGGGTGAAACAATGTCTGTTGGTAAAACTATAATGCTTACAGTAAATACAAAACCTTCTTTGCTTTTGGCAGATCAAGTGGAAGTGGGCTTTACGACAACCTTCAAAAGTATGATCTGCCATATCCAGAGGCTATATTTGAGATACAGTATTTCCACTTTAACCCAAAGCCTTTCTTTGCTCTGGCAAAAGAGTTGTATCCTGGAAATTACCAGCCGAATCTGACCCACTACTTCATCCAGCTGTTATATAATAAAGGCCAGCTATTGAGACTGTATACTCAAAATATCGATGGACTGGAGCGAAGTCAGGCAAAGTTGGCACAGTATGGTACAAAATGTTTATAGAACTGGTTTTTAAGCAACAAATAATGTTTTTTTGTTTGTTTTTTTATAGTGGCAGGTATACCACCTAAAATGTTAGTGGAAGCACATGGGACATTTGCTACGGCCACTTGCACAGTGTGTCGTAGGGATTACAAAGGAGAAGAACTGCGGGCATGTACTTGCATATACAGAACAATATCAAGAAATTACAATTTGTGGTGAAAATATGTAGATGACACTCGTTAACTAAACACCCACTTATTGAACCTGAAAGTCAACTAGCATTTTAACTGTAGCATATCATAACTTTATATGTATATCTACTGTTTCTTAATATAATACATACCAGAACTCCACGAATGCTACAAGATTTAGTTTTGTTATTCAAATGCTTAGTGTGTTAATATTTGCTATCTTGTAGGATGATATAATGGAAGGAACTGTGCCCCGTTGCCCCAAATGTAAAGGTGTCATTAAACCTGACATTGTGTTTTTTGGTGAACAACTACCACAGCATTTTTTTCAATATTTTACTGACTTTCCCATGGCAGACTTACTTATTGTAATGGGAACCTCTTTGGAGGTAAGTTTTGTATTATATATCCTATTATGTATATACTGTATTTTATATTGTTATATCAGTACTGACTATAAATATTTTCCTAGCTGAAAATGTTAAAGCACAATGTGATTAGGAAAATACTAGAGTCCTGTTTAAATAAACTGGAGTTTACTAGACTTACAATTAATTAATAAATGATCTATTAATTGTGTCATATACTAATTGATTTAACAGTTTTTGCATTATGCACTATAACGATAAGCGTTTAAGTGTGTTGTTTGATACCTTTTTATTGCTGTATTCATGCAAGAATATAATATATATAATTTTTTATGTTCTGTTTTAATTTTTTTAAGCCTATTGCATAAGTCTCAGATTTTGTTAATGTATATAAATACTTCTTGATAACTATAAAGACCACATTTTCTGCTCTTGTCGTTTGATCTGCAGGTGGAGCCATTTGCCAGCTTAGCTGGAGCAGTTCGAGGTTCTGTTCCTCGCTTGTTGATAAATCGTGATCTGGTGGGACCGTTTGCTTATGGGTCACGATCCAATGATGTGGCTGAGCTGGGTGATGTAGTGAGTGGGGTGAGAAAGCTGGCAGAATCTTTGGGCTGGATGTCTCAGCTAGAGGCTATTATACAAGCACACAAGGTAATACACAGTGCTGTCAAGTAACAGATTTGTTCTATTTTTAACTTCAAAGTATTCAAAATGAAATATTTTGAATTAAAAGTAGGGGAATGTGTGTGATATAAAGTGTCCCATATTTAGGCCTAAAACAAAGAATCAAGGAGGGACTTTGGTGGCACTGTATATAACTTAAACTGGCTCTTAATACGTCTTATTTAAATTCAAAAGTTTCCTTGTTTTTTCAAAATATATTGGTGTAAATTTTAAAATATTTCAATTCAAATAATAAAAATAATTATATGGTTCATTTTTGCAGGCTTCAAGGGATAAAGAATGATGCTCTGGGACATGGGAGATCGGCTTCATTAATTGTATTCATATTGGTGCACTGACATTAAGAAAAATCGGACAGAATAGCCGCCTGCCGTTTCTGTAATGAGCATGGAGTTGCAGTACACTATTAGGACTGTGACGTACCCTTTCTATATAATTAGGGAATCGCTAATGTGTTAATTATGCAGTAAAAATCACTAAATAATATTTTTAGATTAAAATGTCATTAATTTTTAATGACATTATTTACCCAGCTGTAGATTTCTTTGACCTTTTTAATTCCATCTACCTATACCACACTGAGCAGACATGTGAAATAGCTTTTTTCAGATAACACACCAGTGCATTTTGATGTCATCACTTGTGCATTTTGACAACACAGGGAATCTGGAAAAAATGTAATAAGATTACTGTCAGCGCCATGACCTGCTTGATTTAGTAATTCCACAGTTTAAGGGTAAATTGTAACTTACTGGAAGATTGACTTTCAGAGAAATATAATGTATTTACCCATTCTGTTGGTTCTCTTAACCTGTGTGTAGGAAAGTCCAAGGAATTTAATAAAATAGTTTGTAATTTATTTAAATTAAATCAATGTCTAAAATATGGCAGAATTGTTTTGGTATTGTTTATTAACAAGGTGACTAAGGGAAAGATCATCAACCTTTTAGCACTAATCAGTCACTAACTGCACAATGATAACCTGTATGTAGTGAATATTTTACATACATACATTTCATTTCAAATGAATATATGTAATTTTTTTAAAGCAGCAAAATTTATAGTTCACTAATGGTATGACCTGATCAAACTATATAAGGATTATATTGATTCTTGTTTAATTTTGTATTAATTACAAAGCAGAACTGAAGTCATTTATCTAAATATTCAAATCCTATACTTGTCTAGTAGTATAAAAAATAAACAAGAATCAAGATAATCTTTATATAGTTTGATCCTTAATTTCTTTCGGGATTAATAAAATACCTATCTATCTATCTAGAAGCACCTCAAGCAGAAAGTTCCAGATTAAAAACCTGTAAAAAATATTTCTCAGGTTTTAGCTTTGCTAAAGCACCCCAGATCATCACCTTTTCTCTACTACATTTCACTGTGGATGTGTGATTCTGTGATTTGTAAGTTATTCTGGTCTCTGTCAGATGATCAAGTGCTGGGCCAAGCTATTAATTGGTCTTGTGAAATAAAGATTTAAATCTTTAAATCTAAATTTAAATCATCTTTTTATGTCACAGCTTTTCTTTGTATTGTATTGATAAGTTACTTTTGTCAGAATTGTGCCTAGGACCATCCTCAACATGCACTTTACCACTGCTGCCTATTATCATTTTTGTGATTGACTGTTTCCATTGGCCCGTAGAAGCAGAAATCAAACTTCTTCATTCACTGCAAACCTTTTACTCTTTTGGAACGGTACATCGTTCATTTCAGTGATTTTTAAGGTCTGAATAGTGCTGTGTTTTCTAGTTTTCTAGTTTTATTTTCCTTAGAAAACAGAATGAAATGGAAGTGGAAACTTGTACACTTTATCCAGAGTTGCATAATGCATGCAAAATTATATAAAGAACTACTTTGATCCAACTAAATAGATATATTTGGATACTTTATCAGGCCATTTGGGAGTGGGAGCAGCTTGTTTTACACAGATCCAGAAAATGATGCTTGAGGTCAAACATTCTTCCAGCTTGCAGTTTTGCAGACAAGTCAGTCCTGCACTAGATCAGACAGGTGATCTATTATTTAACAAGAGAAGAAATAGTGGCGCTTCTAAACGGGTGCCTGGTCCTTCACTTATACACACAGTGCACAGTAGGGGTTTATAACATGCCGTCTGATAGATTCCGCTGGGAAATGTCATTGCTAAAGAATGGAAAGACAGAGTGGCTTTGAAAGTAGTTAATTAGCCAGTTTGGATGATTTAATGCATCTATAATGTCAGACTGTCTGCACTACAAGACCCATAATTTCAAACCGGAATAGCTTAGTTAGCTTTTTAATTGTATTATTAATTAAGTGCATTCTGATTGGTCATTTTTATTAATTTCCACTGATGCTGATGCCTGATAATTGATCATATTCATATTCACTGAACCCTTAAGCATTGGCGAGGGCAATTGTGTTCTATAAACATAAAATGTTTTAGCATATATGAATGGTAGCCAACTACAAAAATACCAATAAATTTGGAATGTTTGTATTTACTTGAGTGATTAATGAATCATTATGGCGACAAATGACACATTAAATATGAAATAGTACTTAGGCTATTTGATCAGGGTAAAGTAGTGACAAAAATGATTATTTATTGTACATTTATGACATTATCGTTGTCTTTTTATTTATGTGTACAGCAGCAGCAGCTATGAAGAAACCTGTGAAAAAATCTACGGAACTCAGCATTGAAGATGGTGTAGATGATGGGGTTGACTCCACTGTTCGCATAACCCAGCCATGTAACAGTACTCATTAGGTCAGGTGAGATTTTACATGACTTGCAGAGGACCTGCGTTATGTGGACTACGAAAAATGGAGTCCAACAGAAGAGGAAGGCACCTAGAGAGAGAGAGAGAGAGTGAGAGTAACAAGCTAAGATCAGGTAGCTTAGGACACTTTAGATCAGGGCTGGGTAAGTACTTTTCATGTAAATTTATGAATTGTAATGTGGGTAAAAGAATAAAATACTTTAATGTACAAAATCTCTCTGGTATGTGTGCAATCATTTAGTTAAATAGGTGAAATAACTTTTGTATATGTACATTGTGCAATATTTGCTGCTCGATAAAAGCTTTTATTCATTATTTATTTGCTGCTTTTATTCATTTTCTTTTTGTATTTTTCACCTATAAATTCATTTCTGTAATTATGTACAGAAACTACTACATGTATTAATGTACGTGTAAAAGCATTGTATTTTATATCGTATCTTATTGTTCTTATTTTTTATATTTTCTAAAAGATTTCTTGACGTACACTTTTTATGTAATATTTAGATTGTCTAGTTGGAGGCTGAAACACTGCAAATTTCCCCACGTGACATAATAAAAGGCTTCTTATTTTATCTCATATGAAGCAGCTATCAAATGGCTACCCTAATGATACAATTATTAGTGTCCTTGCACATCATCACAAGCTGTTTCCTACTTAAAAAATAGAAATTCCAATTGTTTTGTAATAGCTAGAGTGCAAAATATAAAATACAATCTTCTCCCACAACTAACAAAGTAAGAAGCTTACGTCTTAGAATAATCAAGATTAATATTTTAGTTAGCAGGTAGATAATTCACCAACATGTCTGGCAGTTATATTTACTGCAGAATGCAAATTTGGCATGTAGATGTTCTATGAAAATGAAGTTAGTGTGTAAATATAAATAATATAAATGATGTCGTAAAGAAAGTAGGCAGTGGTTGTATTAACTACATTCATTAAAAGGTTCTGTGTCGACCTAAATTATGTGAAATGATGTCGCTTTTATAAATATGTATGGGATGAACTGCATGTTTTGAATTTTCTGCATGGTTAAGTTATGAATTTAATAGGTTTCACTTGACATAAGCCTCATACATAGTCAAACCATGTGTGAATTCTTCATTACATTATGAAATTTAATTATATATAGGTTTTGCATGTGTATGCTTTTGTGCAGAGAAAATGGTTTGTGTGAAAGTATAAAAGTATTTATTTATGAACAACAGCATGATTTAAGGTGAATAAAAGTAATTACAAAAACCAAATACTTTGTGTACAAAATAAATAGAATTAGGGGTGTGTGCTAATCTGTTTCATCAGGTCTTCACAAAGTACCAGACAAGTCTCACCACAAAGTTGTGCTGGGCAGACATAAACACCTTGGACGGGGCAGTCAAACACAGGGCATTCCTCTATAGGGCAATTAGGTGTTTTCAATTATCCTGACTGCATGTTTTTGGAATATTAGTGGAAACCAGAGCTGCCAAAGAAAACACATGGTGATACATGCAAACTCCAAACAGGAATGACCTAAACCGCCTCGCCAGGGGTACAAACTAAGGGCTGTCCTGCTGTAAGGCAACTTTGCTTTTCACTTAGTTACTTATATCCATGTAGGTCTGTGTAATTGCATCGACACGCCGAAGTACAACAAGGTAATACTCATGGAAGTTGAGCTCATTGGCTTGATAAGACATTTGTTCTTTCATTGCTTTGAACATTCTGTATTTAATACACATTCTTTGTCAGTTTTATTGTGGTATTTATCTGTAAAGTGTCCTTGGGTATCTTGAAAGGCGCTTATGAATAAAATGTATTATTATTATTATTACACCACACAAAATTATTTCTCCCACGCTGCTCTACCAACTAATATTACGTTCTCCTGTTGCACAATCCACAACTGGAGATTTATAGCAAATTGGAATCATGTTTGTTTTAATATTTACTGGCAATACTCAGTACTGTGATGCTCTTACGGTATATGCATTGTAACACTTTATAGACTATATATATCTGTATTAAAATGTATATCTTTAGTCATGCTGCAACCAACATAAATAATACATGAGAGCAAAGGAATTTATCATATTTTTTGAAAGTTCTACTTTGTAAAAGATAATTATCCTTTGTTAATTGCCCAGTCCATAATTGTAGTGTACCTAAAGTTGCGATTTAATTCTCTGTGCACTTTGATACCTTCTAACCATTTATTCCCTGATAATTGTCGAGGTTAAAATGATTAAGTATCATCATGACTATGTACACTGAACCACATCTGTAGTTCTTTCATGGCCCCAATGACTGGAAGATTACGATCAGCTTAACTAAGCACACTGGTTAGATTTTGCTAACATCTGAATAGGAGACGAACGAGAGCAACATCTGAATTCCGATTGCATTTTGATTGCTTGATTGTTGTGCATCTTTTATTCTTGCAATCTACATAATCAGTGTTCTAACAGCACAGCTGGTTCGTGTCACGTCTCAAAGTGTCATTTCCCCGAACAGTACATAGGTGTTATAACATTTTTAGTAGTGACGCTTGTTTCAAGTCATAAGATATTTTTGCCAGAATGGGGTTATGGTGAACAAGTTTAATTGTAGCTTGGGCGGTTGCGCTGTCACCTGGCATCTCGAAGGTCCTGAGTTTCATTCACAGATGGATGATTTCCTGCCACAGACCTAAAGCTATGCAGTCAGGTTAATTACAGGTACTAATATGAGGTTATAATGCAGATTTCTATACTATGTGTATGCCCTGTATTGGATTGTTGACCTGCGTAGGGTAATTCCCCAGAGAATCATAACCACTCTGAATAGATGGTAAAAGAGACAGTGGAGTGTATAGAGTACAATGATCCAATCCAGGTCCCAACTACCATTTCACATATTGCCCAATGCCAGTTTCAAGTAATAATAATGTATTTATTTAGATTCTCACCTACAACAACAGGTAGCACCCTCATGGCTTTTCGCTCCCTGCCATTAAGTTTGGCCCTCTTCTTCCTTCCTGCATAGGTCATAGCCTGAAGTGCACTATTATTGTACTCGGGTGGTAGGGAGCACCTGGACTGCATGTCGTCCAGATCATCTACATTGCACTGTGTCAGATCCTGTTGTATGACTTGGGGAAGCACGGGCATGGAGGTAGGTAGTACTGCCAGGGGTGGCAATGCAGCGGCAGCGGCAGCGTGGTGAAGCTTCCGGCAGGTATGGATGCTTTTCTTCAGCCTTAATTTACGAGCCTCTTCCCAGTGGCGCAGGCCATAGAACATGCCACAGTACAACAACAGCATTATGGGACAGGGGATAAAGAAGGAGCAGATGGAAGAATACACTATGTAGTTGTCATCCTCTAGCTTGCACACCTTCGGGTCGCGTTGTGGAACTTTGTTTATGCCAAAGATGATAGGAGAGGCGACTGCAAGGGCGAGGAGCCAGGTTGCTGAGAGTAGGACTGTTTGTCGATAGTCCACGCGCTTTTGATTGTAGCCCAGTGGAACGGACACTGCGATAAACCTGTCAACGAAACGAGTCAATATAAAAGTTCTACTGGTACTGGTTTGCATATCAATACTGTCCATGCCATTGCTTATTTTAGATATTAATCAGATGATGGGAGTAAAACTCTCTCTCTCGTTGTTTTGCTAATTTGAATAAATGTATAAAATAATTTAATAATTTAGGACATTACTACATTTGAATGTGAATTGTAAATTAGTGTAAATACAATTAACTTCCACCTTGTAAATAATTAAGCAAATTAGCCTCTTTCAAACAAACATTGTATCAGTGAGGATGCTTTTCCTTTGGCATTTGCTGTGCCATATCTTGGTTATTCAGCTTTATTACTATAAAGAAAAAGCAACAACTATTGATGCCCATCTAGAGGAGAAGGTGTGCCCTAATGTTTCAATATCTCTGCCTTATACCTAATTTACAGGTATTTATGTACACATGAATTATTATTCATATTGAAATATTACAATAACCGGGCATATGTCAAGTGCATTTTGAGGAAATTGAATTCTCGGTGTTTTTTTGTCAGCGCTTTTTTTCAGCAACCTTAGTGGCCTAACACTGGGTCATGATAGTGGTAATGTCTGGTGACTAGTGTGGTTCCTTAACAGCTCAATATGTCAGTCCTCTACAGTCTACACGTTCTCCCAATTACCCTTTTAGGTCCTGGCACACTCAGAAAAATGGCATGTCTGCAACAGTGGATTAAAAAATACAATCCGATTGTTGGGGGATTTATGGGACTGTGAGTCTTCCTCAGGGAAGAAAGCCTAACCCTAGTGTCTCTGTTTCTTTGTTGATAAAATAATTTTCTAAAGGGATAAATTTTCTAAAGCTATTTATGTTCTGTTTTCCTACATCAACAGTGTTGACTTTTTTTAAATGAGACCAAAATAACTTAAATCAATATCTCTCTTTCAGGTATAGTATCTATACCTTTAAATTTAGATAACGGTTAAAAGGACAAACCTGTCAATACTGATGGCACACAGGTTAAATATCGAGGCTGTACAAAGCATCACATCCATAGTCATCAGTCCATCACAGATAACAGTGTCCAAGGACCAGATGCCACCCTGAAACTGGATAAAGCACAATATATTACAATTTTCAACACACAACATTGTTACTATACAGGACCAAAACACCTCAACTTCAACTGTAGTCAAAATTATCACAGCATTTATTTAAAGCCAGGTTTCACATCTGTCGAGTCGGCTCGGTCTTACTAAAACAGAACAAGTGATAATTTGACGTGGTGTTGCTTGGCTTCAATTTGCATCTTTATGTGTTTAATTTACCTGTTTTAAACCCGTGACATGCAACCGTTCAACTGCTTTAGCCTTTTATTTTGTGCTTACCTTTGTGAAACTATAACAGTAGATGAATTAGTAAGTGCATTGGTGAGAATGTGAAACCCACCATTAGGACCCAGTCCATGGTGTCGTTGGTTCCATCACTGTTTTAAAAATGTTACAGTTCATTTGTTCATTTGAAACTGATCTATTTTAACATTATGCTTTACCTTTTTTTGTATGCCTAAGTGGGTTGGGTTTTTGCCATGGTGGCTTTGCATGTTTTCCTCTATGGTGTATTTCCCTTGCATAGTGCCAGGGTACAAGTTTGTGTGTGTATATGCATAGGTGAATGTGTCAGTGTGTCGTGCCATGCCCAGTGAACTGGATTAATGTTCCATTTCATTTTACGCACCATTTTCAGTTTTGGGGTGGCGCGTTACCGAAGGCAATTTAATATATAAACCAAGATGTCGTACGAAAAATCAAAGCTATACTATGCCCTAGACTAAAAAAAAATCAGTGCATAAAATCTCTACCTTAAGTTATAAAGAAATCTACCTCTCTTACCTCTGCGTAAATGTACAGTGGTAACACCAAAACAGCCAGAAGAAGATCCGCTGCGGCCAGACTCACTATAAAGTAGTTAGTCGTAGTTTTTAAAGCTTTCTCCATGTAAACACTTAGACAGACAAGCACATTCCCGCATATGATCACTATAATGAGCAAAATACCGATCATCAGCGCTTGGACGTTGCGGTGTTGAGGTGGAGGCGCGGTGATGTTCAGCTCGGTCAAGTTCATCATGCATAGACAAATTGTCCCTGGTCCATACAAGGATGCTCCCTAAATCCAGTCCTCACATGAGCTTGATTGTATTCATTCTACTGCGATCCAGGATAACGGTGGATGAAATCGGTTCCAATGCCCCGCCGCTCGGTCGCGCATCCATCTCCAGGTACGTTACGTGGAGATCCGACAATCCAGCATTAATAACTATAAACTGCATTCACTTGTGTGGTCCTATGATAAGTGGTGTTGCCCTGTTCCCCTCTCAGAAAAGTGTGTCCTCTTGCTAAGTTCAGCCTTGTCGGTTCAGGTGCGCGTCTGGGGAGGACCGGTGTTGTGCATTATTTAGAGAATCCATCATGAGTGGACGTTGGGAGGGAAGCTGCACGTATCTAAACTATGAATATGACAAGGGTTGTAAACTAATGGTCCAGAGTGCTCAGGCTTATAATCATCCTCTGTATGTTCTTACACAAACAAACTGTGTCAGAGTACTGCCTATTTTAAGAATTGGGAGGGGTGGCACTATGGTATAGCTCATGGGTTGGGGAAGATGAAGTATTTGCGTGTGTGTATGTGTGTGTGTGTGTGTGTGTGTGTGTGTGTGTGTGTGTGTGTGTGTCACTCACACATAGGTAGGTAGGTATGTAGGTAGGTAGACATTGGATGGGATAAGCAATTAAGAAAGTGATTAAGAGTTGCCAGTTTTGTTAAATGTTTATATCCAGATTAAAATTCGATCTTTATCAGTATCAGTGTTTGCACCATAAGGTTCAACAGTTGCTGTAAAATTGCACTGTAATTGTTGACTGCTGCCAGATGCACATTTGCTAACAGCTGCTCTAAATAAGATTGGGAATTTTGCTTGCATCAAACTATTGTTAAATTCAGACTTCATACATTGACATGACATTTTACTGTATCAGTGAGGATGTTTGTCCTCTACCATTTGCGCTGCCAGTTTTCAATTTTCATTGCAAAATACTTTATTAGAATTGTTGGTTGTCTGTGACATAATTTGCCACAGTTTACTTTGCCACTTCTACTAGTCTACATGACCAGATTAGAATGTAATTCGTTTTTACTTCACAATACAGGTAAATTGCAGATATAACATTGTTCTTGGTGCAAGTACTAAAGTGGTGTCTAATGTCCCAACTGTAATCTACTGCACTTTCTTGTTCTTTTTAACATAATGTAAAATTAACAATTAAAATGTTTTACACAAATCCATAACTAATAATTGCAATTCCATGCTATGTATAAAAAGCAATTTCTAACTTACAACAAGACCAATAATCAAGTGATGCCGACTATAATGCAAACTGGAAAGATATTGAGAGAGCAGTGAGAGGTATTATAATCCAGACATTGATTGGCAGTGCTAAACTAATGATGCCATTACCAGACTCGATTGATCCAATAACTCTACACACACTGAATATCTGGTTTGATCTCTTCAAACTCCACAAATTAGAAAGAGATTGAAAAGTGTTTGAGGACAGATTAAAACATGGCTCTAGTGTAATAAACCATCAAAATGTAATGAACTTCCAAGAGTTAAAAACGTGTTAAAAATAGAGAGCATTTTAGATGTCTTTAGTATTTTGATATTGGATGCTTGTAACCATAATTGTTATGTTTTTGTTCTTTATTTCTGTTAAACACATATATTTTCAAATTTTCTATTCAATTCTGTGTCTGCAATTGAATACGTACTTTTTTGTATAGTCTGT
>JAOTRQ010070752.1:0-12453 GCA_028565875.1 Hoplisoma paleatum
ACACACACACACACACACACACACACACACACACACACACACACACACACACACACACACACACACACACTGCATGGTTTATGGTGGGATCATCAATCAATATATTATATTAAATATACATTATATAAAATGTAATGTTCATAACTACAATGTAAAACAGACTACCAAAGTTGTGGAAACACATTTCAAAACTATTTCATACTTTATTTATTAATTCCGCGGTGAGTTATGATGTTGGCTGTGAGCAATAAATAAACGACATACCGACTGTAATTACTCTAATTACATTACTCTAAACCTGGGGTCACCAACCTTTTTGAAACTGAGAGCTACTTTTGGGTAGCAACTAATGCGAAGGGCAACCAGTTTAATACACACTTGTGAAATCACAAATTTATAAGCTTTAATTACATGTTACTATTAATAATTATATATTGTAACGTCCGTGGGTCGCGCGGAAAGAATGAGATGGACGTAAACAAAAGTCTTGTTTTATTAACACCTTCGGATTACTCGTGGCTACATTTCCGCCATCATTTTCCTCGTAGCATCGGCCGGAACATCGGAGCACACACACGCACACACAGCGGTTCACTCCCCAAAACTCTCTCGCTCCCGACACACCTGCACTAGGCTCCTCCCTCCCCTCTTAGCGCCCACACACGCGAAGCAAAATAACTACATGTGAACAGAGCACCCTATAACATTAAAAAAACACATAACATTAAGCGATCGCTACAATATATTACATATATTTAACCGTGTGATTTTAACAAGAATAGCGACAAAAAAGCTCACTTGAGTCACTATAATGAGCTATTTTTAGAACAGGCCCACGGGCGACTCATGAGGTCCTTGCGGGCACCACGTTGGTGACCCCTGCTCTAAACTTACTGATCATTCTCGCTGAGCTATGCTGCGTTAAGGGAATTTAAGAAACTAAAATGTGGGGTGATTTAATATATTGAATACAGATGATCACTAGACCTGGCGAGAACTCCTACTCCACGCACACAGATTACACATGGATACTTAAATTTGGCTAAGAGATTAGTGGCACTAAGCTAAAGACAAGGTTTCATTCACTTGTTCCTTCTTCCGTCCGACTTTTTTCACGTGAAGTGGCCGCCAGGGTTTCCGGACTCCCTCAGGTCCAAGCTCTGGGCTGGCCCTTCAACCCGCCGAGGGCTTCAAAGCTTGCAAATTCTTGACATTGAGCGCTTTGATGCTTAGCTTGGTCTTTCTTTGTGCTAATCGCTTATATTCATAATGTAGACTGTGTGGCCACACAATGTAGACAACATGGCCAGACGTAATGCCACAGGCTCAGCTATAGCCTATGAGTTAGCGTACAAGGCTAGTAATCTGAAGGACCCCACCACTGTTAGATTGCTGCTGTTGAGGTCTTTATCCTATACTGAATATTAATATTGAATGCTGTAACTGTACTGTACTGCCTGGCTGTGAGCTTGTCAAACATATAATTCCCCAAACAAACAAAATTTAAGCATGCTCGATGGAAAAGTCTTTTCTTTAGACTGTGGGGATACGTGTTCATTCAGTCATAAGGGCATGTAAATACTTTTGACCCAAACTGGTCAAGTGTCGCTTATTTGAATTAATGAAAATATTTTCCACAAACATAACAATATACATTAAACTACAAATACAAAAAATAATAAGTCATTACTACATTAATAAAATAAAACAAGGTTGAAACTTGAGTATAATTCACCCATTAAACACCGAAAATATATTGGGTGAACCATAGTTTATTTTGTCTGCTTTTTAATCTCACAGCGCTCCCTGGGGACATAGAGCTGTTACAACGGCTCGGGCTGACGCATGCGCAGTGCGCCCAGTACGTGTTCAGTGATTGCCAATAAACAACAGGTGAGTTTTGAACAAAGAGTTCCCGAAAGAACGTTTATACGAATATTTCCATACCTTAGAAATAATAAAACACTTTATATTCGCTTAATTTAAGTCATAACATGCAACAAAGCGGCATATTTGGCATATTTAGCAGTTTCCTGATCGTTCGTATTGTATCTGAGGCGACGTCCCAAACGGTAAATTAAATGATTATAATTATTATTAATGAATTACTTTTCAGTTTTTATGACACCTTTTGACGCATCATGTTCTATTTTAGGTGCGTGAAAATGATGGCTGGATGTCTGCAAGTAATTTTATTTATTTATACTGTTATTGAATTGCAATTAATTATGACAATTTATTGATTAGCATTTAATGTCAATATGTACTGACCAGTTTTTATTGAATTTTATTGATATTTGTTTTGCATTGTTGGCACAGTTGGACCCCTGAGCAGACCTTTCAATTCTGGTATTTGGTCTGTATAATGTACAGTGTAAGTTGCACTGGCAGGTCCAATAGAAACCCAGCTTTCAGAACCATGCCAGTGTTTTAACTGCTGAGGTGCCGTGGAATAAGGGCAGTGTGGTGCCTTTTATGTGTCGCTACATACATACATAAATAGTTTATTTTTGTTTTCTTTCATTCCGAACTACAATGAAACATGAATGAGAACCTACATTTGTTGGTTGCTTTGTGTAGATGTGCCACAATCGTAGCTTCTGGTTAAAAAATGCCTGCATATTGTGGACTTTCTTCCATCCAAACGTACTTATTTCTGAAGCTTCTGCTTTTCTTTCCAACCTTCCTTCAGAACTTCCTTCCTTCCTTCTATCCAGGAAATGCCTGCAACATTTAGAGGCAATGTAACTTGTAGAGGCAATTCAAAGTACTCTACATAAAAAAACGGAATGATACAAAGACACAAAATAGAAACAAAGAAGTCTAAAAGCATTAAAATACTAATTCAAACCTATTAAAGAAAGGGAACTCAAGTTAAAAGATATCACAAATAAAATGTATATAAAACATTTTCGACATCTGGTACAGGAATGTTTAAGTGTCCAGTGGTGTCAGCAGCTTCATCAGTACCTAGATTTGCTGAACTGTATTATTATTTTTGTTGTTATTATTATTCCAGTGTCTGTTCCCCATCCTTTTTTGCGTCTTGCGTCTAGGTTTTCGGGAGAGCAGCAGCACCTTCTATGCCTTGCAGAGCTGCCACCAGATCCTCCACGGCAACAGTGGCGAGTTTTTCTCCCCGGACTACCTTTGCTCCCACCCGCCGCTCTGGTGCAACTGGACGGTCCAGGTGCAGCGCGGGATGCGGGTGTGGCTGTATCTTGAGGACCTGACGCCGGAGAGTGCCTGTCATCGTAAGACAGACCAGATCCACCTGGACGAATCGCCGGCCTCGGGTGGGGGTGGAAGCCGTATCCTGGAGCACTGCTGGAGGAGTGCAGAGTACATGTCGGCCTCCAACGTGGTGCACGTGGTGCAGCTTATAAGCCCTGCCTACATGCCGCCACACAGGGGCTTCTACGGGGCGTACCAGGCTTTTGGAGACTCAGTTCCTCCCGATGCAGAGTCTGCGGCTCCAGGTGAGGTTTTGTGATTGTCTGTCATTTGCTAGGGGTTGCCAAAATTAGATACTGACTTCATGATACAGTTTTCTTTAAATGATGCATATTTCTGTTTAACGTGAATACAGATTCAACTTAAAAGTGCCAAGTGGTACTGTACTTTCTGCACTGTCACTAGGACTGGTTCATTTTTTACTGGTTCTTTGTCTAACTGGCCAGGTATCTATAGAAGGGTGTCCCTATATGGCATTGAGGATTTATTCAAAATATAGTCTTTAATGTCTTCCTACACAGCAAACTGTCTAGTTTTATCTGCTGCATTGTCAATTATAAATATATATGTAAATATTTGTTGTGTGTGTTTGTGTCTTTAGTACCCTGGGTGGATCTGGATGAGAACAAATCAGCGAATCCCGGTCAGAAGATTGTCTCGGCCGGAGTCCCTCTTCCGACGGGTGACATACATGAGAATAGGGCGTCCACGACAAAATCGTGGCGTGAACATTCAGTCGAGCTCAGTAAGACCTGGGCGAAAGCTGGCGACCTGGACTACGTTCACAGCACCAAACTCGTTCCGCCCACTACACAGTCAACACGCCTCGTTAACTATAGTACACTCGGACTGGCTGTTGCCGACTCGTCCTATTCGACACAACCCACCTCCAATAGGCTAGAACCGGTTCTTCTGCCTAGTACACTCACTCCTAATGATCCCACTACAGCTAAGATTGCGTTTAAGAGTGGTAAAATGTTACAGGCCAGTGCTGACAAGAATGATGGGAATTCTCCAGAGAACAGAACCAAAGCAGGCAAAAAGAGAACGCAAGCCAACAGAATGAAGTGTATTTGTTAATATTGTCATTTTCTATATTTAGTTACTAGTATGTTTATTTTTTGTTATTGTATATTTTGTATTATATTGTCTCATCATTTTGAATTATATATTATTTTTGTCTAACTGTTTATCATCTAGTTTTACCAGTGCTTAATCCCATTTAGGTTCACTGTATGAATACAAAACATTTGCAGGATACAGAAATACAGACAGAACAATTAAATTATTTGACTGCATGTCTTTGACTATGGGAGGAAACCAAAGCACCTGGAGGAAACCTATGCTGACATGGAGAGAACATGTTAACTCTCCTGGGACTTCTTGCTGTGAAGCGACAGTGATAATCACTAATCCGCCTGCATTATTTAACTTTTGTTTATTTATTACCACTATTAGTATTTTGAAATAATTAAATTACTTTGTTTTATAGTAATAGCAATTTATTGTAATACTGTGCATCTGACACATTCATAGCTTCTAAAAGGCGTTCTGCACTGAATGCTGCAATTGCTTTTGGTCAGATTGGGATCAAGGAACCGCAATAGGGGAATTTTTTAGGGTGAAGAATTTATCCGTGCCCTCTTTTCTGGCATGTAATACGAATGATGATGTAATTGCATGGTGTTTTGTATTTTTTTTAATTTTATTCTTTTATTTAGACACTTCGGATCTGGTTCCGAAACGTAACCAAATCTCCTTGAACCGTGTCCCGGCCACTCGCCCAACCCTGCCAGAACCATCAGCAGCAACAACCACACGTCGTCGCAATGACCCTAGTACAGGTTGGGCCACTCGCATCTCTGGGGTAGACTCAACTCAAACATCGCAGGCCGACACCCGAGAGCATGCTGAGAGCTCTAGGGGGAATCTAACAAATGCATCAGAAAGGAGAGAACAAGGTGTGCCTTAACAATTCTAGTGTTGTTGTAGACTGACCAAATTCAGTGGAAAACAAACTTGACGTGTCGTTCTTACACTTTCAGAAAAGACCCTCCCAGTCCGTAACTTCAGACGGCCTGAGGAACCAACACACCAGCCTGGAAGTGAGATTTCTTTTTTATTTTATAATGGGTAAATAATTATCTTTCAGTGATATTGTGTGTGTTGTCAGGTGTGTTGTTGGAGGTGACCGTGGAGGTCCGTCCGACCGGCAGCCATGAACACGACTGGGATCGCGCCAGAAATCTGTACACGACCGCAGTGCAAACCCTGGTGACAGGAATAATGATACATATGTCGTATTTGCTGATTTAATTGAGTATTTAAGGAAGTCCTGACACAATACACAAATAAACAATCTTCCACCGATGTTATGCTAATGTCAACTCACCATTCCTTTCCATAGTTTGGACCTACCCCAGCAGTACTAGCACAACTATTTGAAAATGTATTATTTAGTTTTTTCATCTGTGGGCAGATTGAAGGATCGTTGGAGACTCTCAACCTGAAGAGTGTTTCCGCAAAAAGATCTAAAAGGTGTGTTCCAATTTATTCCCATTGTAGTCTCTGTGTGTGTGTGATGTGTGTGTGCATTTACTTAGGTTGAGTGATGGAGCTCTGGTCATCGTGTGGTTGCAGTTCACTGAAGCTGTAGACGACGACTACGCCAACTTGTCCACATTTCTTCAGTCCAACTTGCTCCAGCTACAGGGACGCAGCGTTGACCCTCCCGGCCTCTCCGGTCACCTTCTCATCCTGTCTGTCTCCATAGAAGGTGTGTATCGTGTCGTGTGTGCGGCAACACTAGTTCCTTTATACTCCCTTCGAATGAGACATTCTGCTTCTGTCCCACAATATGACCTCAACTCTCACCTCTTTCATGTGTTTCTTTATCCAGATGTCGACGACTGCCGTACTCACCTAGTGGCATGTGACACACATGCCGAGTGCGTCAACCAGTTCGGCTCATACTCATGCACCTGCCTCCACAGTTCCAATCCCGACCCGGACAGAGCCGTCTGCGCCACGCCGCTGAGTGACGGTAAGGCATCGAGACATCATGTGAACTGCCAGCGTTTTAGGTCTACGCCAATGTTGACTGTCTAGTCGCTAGATGCTTACCACAAAAAGACTTACTGCATTATAAAAACAGGACTGTCGTAACAATGTGAACTTTAATTTTTTGTTACAAAAAATATTATGCACTTTGTAATAGTGTTTATTCCAATCACTGGTTGAAGGTGTCGTGAATGTTGGGGCTTTCATTCAACGACCCGACAACAACCTAGCAATGTAGCCCAAAGTATTCGGATACCTGAACAAGAGCCATTTGTTTCATTCTATTCAAACGACTTTGTGAGTAAAGTGCCTTTCCTAAACTGTATCATCTGAAATCTTACTAAGGTGCTGTTGGGGAGACTCAGTTGAGAAACTGCACAGATATGATTTAATAATAGAGAGCAGTAAAGCACACTGTATGTGTGTGCATGGGGTATGTAGGTTGGGTTGGGTACTTTGTACTTATGCCTCTCTACGTCAGGCCTGTGTGTCTGCAGCAGGAGATACAGCTAAGAAACTGGTTACGTCTAATGCACAGAGATGGGGGTAAAATGGGATCAGTGTTTGACTCCATTTACGATAAGGTTGTCCATGTTAATAGCAAAATGTTGATTGGGCCCAAAATGTCATTCCTTGTCACTAATATTGTTGTTCCTGTCCAGAATGCGGTAGGGCATGGCTCCTTCTTTCAGTCCTGTGCTTCCTGCTCTGCTTGCTAATTGCTCTGGTCCTGGTGGCAGTGTTTCTGCTGTATCGCCACTACCACCGTGGCAGATTCCTTCCCCGCTGCCCATACAGTAGCAGCAGCAGCTACAGTGCCACAGACATCAACAACAACCGTGAAAGGAGGTCCGGGCCGGCACAACCTACACCGCCGCTTCATCTCCTCCACTTCAGCCCGCTGACGCCACCTAAAGAGTCGGAGGTGAAACCGCCATCAGAGAAAAAGATCTAAGCAAAATCATCTATTTTTTTATTTTGTAATTATTATTTACTTGTGATCATATTTTTGTTAAAGATTTATAATTCTCTTTTTTTTATCTGATAAAGCACTAGGATTAGCATTTATTTGCTAATGTTTATCAACCTTTTTAAGTTTGTGTTTGAGTATTGTTGCTTTCGAAAAGATCTGTAAACTGAAACTGCTCAGTTGTCCCGTGTCCTGTTTGTGTGTTCGCCCAACAAAAGTTCGAAATCTTCGAATGACAAAATGTGGTCGCGCACTACAGTGTTAACGTCTCTAGCTAAAACTTCTAGGTTCTAATCTTGTGTCTGGATTTGATTATAACTTTCGATAAGTTTGCAGGTCAGACATAAAGCAAAACGAATATAATTACAGCACCAACATCTGTCAGAAATACTACAAACATGGCACATTTTAAAATGATTTTATATTTTTAAATATTATAATAATGATTATATATTTTAAAATGTAGGTCATAAGAGGTCATAGAATTACCCTGACATGACAATTGTGCCACCAGAATATTCACATTTAAAAAGCCCACAGATCTACCAAAAACAGTCAGACCAGGCTGCATGTGGCCGCTAGGCAGCATGCGAGGAACAGTTCACTACTCAAGACTCAACTCGTCACCAAACACATACACCCACTGTTTACAACCAGGTGGCATAACAGCGAAGACAGCCCATCACATGCTAGCAGGAAATGGAAAAGCCAGTTTGTGAGCTTATAAGTGGTCTGAAAGGAAACATGTCTCAGCTTGAGTTTTCCATTTGGTCCTAGTGCCCCGGGACCAAATCTGGGGGATCAAAACTTGCACCCCTCTGAATACTACCCCAAGACAGCTGTTAGTAGACAGTTGGTTAGTAACACTGAAATATATATGCGTTTTAATTTGCCCTGTAAAATGTTCTACTTGTTGAAAATGTGTTGGTTGTTATATCTGTGTTATAGTGTTAAGATAACTATCTTGCTAGATTTCGCAACCTCTAGTCTGGGGACCAGAGGGAGGTGACACCATGCTCTGTTTTATTTTGAAAGTGATTGCAATGCTAGTTTTGGCCACAATCCTACATACTGTTTCTTCAACCTATCACTGATCACTGTTCAGTCATTTCATTGTTAGCCAATGTTCCTTCATGCCTGAATTGGGAGACTTTTAAAGCTTTGATTTAGCCATAGCAAGTGATGTCTGCACCTAGAGGTACAGAGCATGGAGTTTTATATGACCCCTATCCCTCTCAAGGATAAAGATGAACTCTGTGTACTGCTGCTCCTACTTGTAGAAACGGAGACTTTGTGCCTTTGCACCATGACTGTCCAGAAGTTACAACAGTATTTAATAATTTAGAGTGAGATATAATTATATTGTTTTTTCTAGTTATAAAGTCTACTTGAATGCCACTGTTAACACTGGCTTGCTCAAGAGGGGAGATTGGTCTGGTGGTCCAAAATTCTTGCCTCTCTCTGGGTAAGAGTATAATGGGGAAATGGTGTGCGATTCTCCGTGGACAATATTGACCTTTCCAGCCCAGGTGGCAAGAAACACTCGACATTTAACTCGACTTGCACTCGACAAAAAGGAAATACTGGATTTGACTAGATTAGGCTGAGAATTAATTTGAATTCATTAAAATCAGTTCAAGCATAGGATCACAGTTTAATCTCGTGTTGTTTATCCAGCTCCAGATTTGGATTATTTCCTGAGGACTTCTTGGATGCACCAGCATTAAGCTCCTGTAGGCACAGGCATTCTGGCTATACTTAATTTCAATGTTGAAAGTCCGGAACCCCCTGTGCAGTTCTGGGACCAAGCCGAGTCTCTGAAGGCACATTCCTGTGTAGACATCATCAATGGGGTACAGCAACACCCGACGGGAGACATCCCTCAAGCGGAGTGCCACGTCTCCTGAGTAGAGGTAGCCTCCTCCGCCAGCGTATGGTGGGTACTCGCCAACAAAGACATTTTCAGGAACAAAGTACTTTGACTTCTCCTCCCGGTCCGGCAGGGCGCTTTGAATTACGTCCCCTACAAACAGGTCCTGCACCCTGCTTGTAGGAAGTCTGTTAAGAAACTTCAGAATCGCCCTGGTGTTCAAAAAAACATCGTCATCGCCCTTGAAGACATAGCGAGCTGAAGAGCAGTGGTCAGCCATCCACTCCAGGAAAAGCACTTCTTTGAGAGTCAGATTGAAAAAGCTGTCCCGGAAATCCCACTGGAGCAGGTCGCCGTGAAGTTCCGCTTCATGCTGGAGCAGCTGTGAGACATCTGGGACATGATCACTGGTCAATGTTCCACCTAGAAGGAACACAGTGGAGACTCTGCGATTTTTTACAATTCCCGCTCTACCCCAAGATTGTCGGATAGCCTGGCGTCGGTCGAAGTGAGGCGCCAAGGTCTTTACAACCAGCAGCAGAAAGGGTGGTTCCAAACAAGCACTGGTTGCATTAATAAGCAAAGGGTACGATCTGCACCTCATGTGATGCAGGAAATCTTTGAAGTGATCTGGCAAAGATGCAAAGTTGCTGATCTGAGTGGACACATTCACGTCTGGCTCACAAGGATCCCAAGGGAGTTGGATGTCTGAGTGTTGCGATTCAGCAAAGGACAAAACTCCAGCAGAAATGGCGGATTTGATCAGTGGGTTGTTGATCAGGTCGAGACGCTCCTGTTGGCGGTTCCAGATAGCTTTGCTGAGTTCTAGCTTCTTCCAAAACTGCTTGGAAGGTACGAGCTGATGGCCAGTGTCCAGGCCACCCCAACCGTAGCTCCGTGCTACCTCGACTACGATATAAATCAGGAAGTTCACGATCATCATGACTCCAAGAAGTGTCTTCTTGTTCGAGCTGGGTGGCATCCTGAGGACACGTCGACAACCTGTGAAGATCAAAATAAAGATCGGTAGTCAATGGCAATACATAGAGATGGAACCTAGCATTACTTTTACTAACTTTAATGTACTTTTTTGTACTTTTGTTTAATTATATTACATGTGCTAAAACCTTGGAAATGAATTCGGTTGCCAGATTGCTATGGCTTCGGTCCATAATCCAGACCAAAATGCACCCCCCCAAATCTGGCAACCATTTAACACAGTACATACACAGCAGAAGTTAAATAGTTTAATTATGTCATTTTTACGGTGGCCAAAAAGTGCAAAACAAATTAACATTTACAAAATTCAAAAGCGGAAACTAAATATAACACACAGCAAAAAAAAAGCAGACGCAGAAATTTTTTTAAATGAGTACAGTACACAGAGTACAGTTTCACCGAGTAACATGAATAGAGTTCCCAAAGCAAACACTCACATTATCAATATAGATTATTGAGCTATATTATCTACATTTACTAAATTATCTACATAATTTAATATTTAAATTGTTATTAATTATTTTATCCGGACATAAAAAAAATGTCCCGGCAGAAATTCTCAAGCATTTTTATGTAAACATTTTTGTGATTTTTTCATACACTAGAGTTTACATTGAAATTCAAGAAGTGTTTTATTCACAAACAAGTCACATCTCAGTCACAAACGTCAAGTCCGCTTGGCCTTACAATTTCAGGTGTCTGAGCCTTCAACTGGCTTGAATTGACATTACTTACAGCTGTGGCAGGAAGGAGTCTCTATGTTGATTTCCACAGCTGAAGACCATTGGCCCCGGGGCCTGGACCATGGCACCAGAGAGGAGACTGCTGGCTGCATATTGGATAACTGTTATCCTTAAACAATCTCAAAAAGCGTCTTTCTCTGCATCAAGAACTTCCTCCAAAAGTTATTACCCCCCCCGCCAACCAACACACACACACACACACACACACACACACTCTGGGACAGGCGCCATGTGCCCCTTGTTATAGTGCCCGTGTGACCGGCTCACACAGTACTGAACATGTTTTGGCCCTTAGACATACATTGTTTTCCGTGAATGTGTGCAACACTCACATGACCTGAGCAGCCACAAGGGCTGAAACTATTCCTCAAGTAACTAGTTCATTATTTACATTATAATACATTAAACATTGTTTCATCCACACCACTATGTGAATTGTTTTTTGTTGATTCTTGCTGAATCGTGTACATCCCTAGTAAAAAAAGAAGAAGAACCTATCGAATCAACGATTCGTGGCAAACACCAAACAAGACTACGGGCCAGTTTACACTTCTATGTTACCTCAACAACATTGTTCTTCTTTTATGGTTCAGTGTCAAGATCGTACGCACTCTGAAGTAATTCGCGTCCACAACGCCAGAGGGCATCAAGTTTGTGTTGAACCTTTGGCTTTGTTGAAAATGACTTTAATTAGAAGTGTGTGTAATTAGAACATTGTGGAGGTGCACATCAACTCAAGGCGACACAAGGTCTCTGTGAAGGTGAGTCACAACAATATTTGCCTTAATTCTTAGAAAAAATATCTTTATTAAAGTTTTAAATCTCTGCGCCTGGGAAACTGGAATTATTAATTAAAACGTATTAATTTTGGTGACATACAGGCTGGAATATTTTATGTTATTACCTCTGTAAACAATGTCACAGTGTTTAGCTTTAAATAAAACTTCACAACACCATGCTGGTATCTCGCCTGGATTTAATTGCCGCTTATCAGATGAGCCTTTGGTAGATTTATGACTCCTCAAGCTGAGGTTGAAAGGGGTTGTATCAAATACAATGTTGAAGATAAGAAGCCAAATAAACATTAAACAGGTCAGCGTTATTAGCAAAAGTTCGACTTTTGTCATTAGTTCAGGAAGAACCTAAATTCCAGAAGGTCTGTTAGTGCTTGTCTTAGTATGAGTACTGTACCAAATGTGTTTCAGCTGGAAAAAGTAATTCCATCTATTATTGTAACTGATTTAACAATAGTAGTTTGGTAATGTTGGGGCTTGATTCGGCAACCTTGTGATTATTTTAGTACTGGTGTAGTAGTGAGCTTTCACATTTTACGGTTTTCCAGCCTGAGATGAGTGAGGACTATGTCCTCCATTTTGAATCTTGGAAGAAAAATGTCTGGTTTGGATCACACACACACAAACACACACAAACACACACACACACACACACACACACACACACACACACACATACTTGTTTTGCTACCTCGTGGGGACTCCCGACTAGATGGATTGACAAACTGACAGTGTCAGCAATGTCAAGAAGACACAAAGATGAAACCGAAGTTGGGTTTTTTT
>JAOTRQ010070762.1:0-12451 GCA_028565875.1 Hoplisoma paleatum
TTTTCCCCCTGCGACTAGTCGACCAATGGAATTTGTCCGACTAGTAATTTTTTCGGTCGACCAACGAATAATCGATTCATTGCGGTCAGCCCTACTGAGTACATAAAGTGTGTGTGTTTTTATAAACTATATTGTTTTTGATCTTTACAAAATCCACCTAAAATCCAAACGGTAGATTTGCTTTTATGACACGTACAGACTGCAGGTGTTAAGCAGAGCAGGATTCAAATGGGCTAAAAAGCACTCGTCTGTGAAAGAGCAGTTCTGACCGTCATTTGGCACTTTTCAATGAAATTGAATTTGCTGTTGAATGGCTGCGTTAATATTCGGTCAGTTACAATCATTTCAGTAATGTTACCCGATTTCACATTATAGTCATTGTTATTATCTTACTCGGAACTGGAGGCTGCCCCCCCCCCCTAAAAAAACCCTGGGGCATTCTTTTGAAAAGGTTTAATAACACTTTTGATAACCCGCTTATTTCTGGGAACCGCTGGTGTTTTTTAGGCTGCCAATAAACCCAACAGA
Source organism: Hoplisoma paleatum (assembly GCA_028565875.1). Lineage (NCBI taxonomy): Eukaryota > Metazoa > Chordata > Actinopteri > Siluriformes > Callichthyidae > Hoplisoma > Hoplisoma paleatum. The sequence continues at coordinate 529 of JAOTRQ010070762.1, forward strand.
GTAAAACATCGTTTCTGTCAGAATGGATTTTTGAAACGGTTAACCTTGTTGGTGATACACATTTTTTTAAATGCCAATCGGATTCTTCTTTCATGCAGGAAGATTTCTGTAATGGTCCTTTTACCAAGATGTTGTTGAATAGTAATTATAAAATGTCACACTTTTTTGGTGCTTATTACAAAGAAATAGCCATTCGCAAACATATATCTAAAATGCTTTAGTCTTCAGGTTATAGTCTCGGTGCAGTAAGGAGGTAAACGAATTGTTAACATGTGCAGATGCTTTTAAACTGACGACGATGCCAACCCTGATTCTGTGATCATGATTACAGTGATGACAAACTGACCATCGCTCTATAAGCGGGGGTGTAATCTTGCATTGCTGTTTGTATAGAAACCGTTTACTCACATTACCGACTCTCAGCTGTTTCAGTTCAATGGGGGTGGTGAGTAATTTACTCATAACTATTTAGAATATCTGTCTCCTCTGGATCCTGCACCATCAATCACAGCAGTCCCTTCTGGCCAGCACACACCACTGAATCTTTTTGTTGTTGGCATGCCAAAGGGAAATAAACATGCGTACTAACCAGGATTTCTGGACTTGTACACAAGTTTTATAATCAACCTTGGATTGCAGTTAACAACAGTGAATTAATAATCGTGCTAAGTGTCCACCTGATAAATGCTTTCTCCATCAGCCAACAATATACAAAACACACAGCTTGGTTGTAAGTCTTTTGTTCTGCTACAGAATTGCCTGTTGGCTATATTTAAAATGATTATTTTGTTTTATTGCTAGTTCAGTTAGTTAGTTTAGTGTTCGGGCTACATTTTATGTTTAGCCATCGCAGTGAAGGAATGAGATGACATTCTTTATGTAAAACTCAGTTTCTGCGATAAATAAAGAATGATGTTGCTAAATGAGTATTATCTCAGTCATAGTTTCCCATAGGAGTGCCGGTTCTATCCCACAGTCCAAAAACATGTATTTAAATGGCCTTGCGCTTTTTGAGAAACTGGAAACGGCTCCTATTTTATTGCTTGTATTAACATCAGAAGTCACACACAATATATTGATAACATCAAGCGGACTCAAAGGAATAATAATGTCTGAATTAATGTGGCATGTAACATTTATCCTGGTGATTTAAATAAAGCTAGAATAAATGTTTGAACATAATAAATCAGTCGGTCGTTAAATTATAATCAATGCAAACATTATTTAGCCGCCTTTCAGTTCTCGTCTGTCAACTCACTTTTTTTCATGATGTTTAATAACTTCCATGGAAAATATCCAGTCCAGAGTTATTAACAGGATCAGTATTTGGAACTACACCCGTTAAACAAGGGGATGCAACACTGGAATGCTTTTTGGGAGTCGAGGAAAGAAAACCATGACACTGCAGTAGTTATTTATCAACCTACAGCTTGCATCTGCACTCAAACCTGCCGTTCTGTGTGTTGGCGGGAAGCTCACGAATCAAACTGTAACACTTGAAAGAGTCTGACTCCTCTATATCTCTCATGCATACAATGGGACTGATCACGACTTGTATCCCACATGCTATGTGGGTACAAGCAGAATCTCCTTAAGAACTTCGCAGCCCCACACGTGCCAGCTGACGGAGACCATGTGGGCTCTGAAGCTCAGAACACTTGTAAAGTGATAAAATGTTCACTCCTGAGGCAACTCCAGGCCTACATAATGCCAGACCTTCCATAATTCTTACTGAACATAAATTGTTAATGGTGGAGCTTCTACATCATTCTACACATTCTACAAATCGATTCTGTGGTGACTCGGGGCATGTTTATTTGAACCCCCTTCCCGTGCCACCCGATGTCCGTTAAAAAAAATGTTAATTACGCACCAAAATGGCATGCACTGCAAGGAGAACTGATGCAAACAAGAGGGCGCACACATCAAAACAATAGAGTACAAATGATTGTAAATAAAGTTTTTTTTTTTGAGCTAACATTTCAAAAGCATTCATTATATATCAATCTACTAAAAGCCACAACAACCATTCGCACTCATTGCTAGAACTGTTGGATAAACACAAATGTGACAAATCCCTGAGAAAAATGATGTCCCCCTAGTGGTGTAGCGCTGAATGACTGTGCATTGTCTCAACAGAGCAGAATAAATCAGCCTTCAGGTCACAGTCCGGGCCAGATAACAGATCTGATTCTGTCTATTTTGCACAGTGTGCCCATTTATTTTGTCAGCACAGTGATGGCCAAGCCATCAAACAATTCTTGGCTTCATAGATCAAGCATTTTTGTAACATGAATTAGGTCCTGGGACCAGCACCTCCTAATCTCGCCCATTAACCAAGCTCCACTACCCTAGCGTCCTGCATTCTACCCTCTCGTTCAGGAGTCCCACCTTCAGTCATTCAGTCAAAACACAGACAGTTTGCTGCCTATTCGCAGCAAAGGACATTACGGACGAGTCTCATCTGTCCCAAGAGTGTAGAATTAATCAGCACATGTAATGACAGCACAGCTGTGTCCCTGACTGCTAAGCAGACACGCGGCAGATCTATAATAGTGTGTTTATGCACGTGCGAGTGTGCCTGACCGCTTAATCCGCATACAGCCATCATTCTTCTTTTCTGTTTTCTGCACAGACTAACTGAAATGAACAACAATGGTGCTGGGTTCCAGGACAGTGGAAACAGAAAAGGCTGATTAACTAGCAAGAAAGATTATACAAGGTACAGCAAGCTCAAAATGTCATGCGACAGATGTAATAAATAAATGTATTAAGGGAAAATGACAACAAAAAACTAACAACAAACGAAAACCATGCATACATACAAACAAGCAACAGACCAAGAACACCCCATGCAAGACAAGTGGACCAAATATATACAAGATACAAAATAGATCACCAATACCAAAGATGCCAAACATAGCTGACAACAATGCAGATCTGAAATCAAATGCCCAGAAGCCACCAGAGAGTGACTGTGGCTAAAAAATTGCAGTAGTATGTTCTTGCTCTTTGTGTCGCTCCCTAATATGTGCCTGAACACTTACCAGAAGGTATTGCAATATGTGATGGTAGTGTGTGCATCCTCTAGAATAATGCCAGAAGGTATTTCATTTACAGAATTATGAAAAATCTGTAGCCATCATGGAAGTAAAGTGGGAAGGACTTTAGGAGCAATTTTATAAAACTGATAAAATAATTAGTTTAGAAATAAAAGCTTTTATTATTGAATGCATTTTGTTTAAATAAACAGGCCTAGAGGGTGCACACTGGTTTACTGAGTACTATTGATGAACCTCAAGCGCTGGTGTTTGTGAGGGTACAAATGTCTCAGTTGCAGGTTAATAAAAGCAACGGATGTACATTGTCTGTGTCCTTTCTAACCCGCTGACTGTACAGGTGAACTCAAGTCGCTGTCTCGCGCATTCGAATGCTGCAGAGTCGCTCTGCCTCTGCTATATGTTATCATCGACACTGCCACCGAAATGTTCCTCGCTCGCCATTCATGATGATTAGATGCTTCTTTTTTTACACTGACTGATTATTCATCACTCATTCCCTGCTCATGTTTAAATGCGATGACTGCAGTTCTAACAGATTTAGACGGTTTAAGGTTAACACAGTTTCATTTTGTGCCCCGTAAACTGAAAATGGGAAAAAAAGAAAGTATTTGTAAAATGACTACCATTAGTAGGCTAGCATCAAATGAACAATGCAGATCACAATCCGCTGTGGTTGTGTGACACCTAACAGTCACAAAAACTTGTCAGTTCCACATAAAAAACTACAACAGAGTATTTGAAAGGGACAAAAAACAGATAGACTTCTAACCTTAATGTTTATTACTAATTATTAAGTGACAACTGACCAAACCAGGAGGAGCACAGGACCATCAGACCTGGTACAATCTCAGAGATATTTGTCTGCTGTAATTTGTTCTGTGAATTGCACATTGTTACAGTGTTACACACACTACGTTACTGTTTTATAAAAGTAAAACAGTATTGTAACCCTTTATGAAGCCAACAGGTCTTGTCAGGCAGCATTGTGCAGATGCAGCAGGACATAATTACGGTATCTGCCAACACCCCGGAATCTAGAATCTAGCCTGTTCTTCCAAAACGGCAGGATTCTTTTCATATCTCTTGCGTTGGAATTTCTATGGAAATTATTAAGAAATGCAGCTTTCATCCAGCACTTGATGAACAGCATGATTAATGTTGTTCAATATGTACTTAAATATTTAAATATAATTCTGTTAGAAACGTTTTGAGAATCTTCAGCTGCTCAGCAATTAGTCATTCCAGTTGTAGTTTTCCAGTTTCTTTTACAGTCTGAATGATGTAACCAGTTGTATTAGTTTTAAATCAATTTAAGAGAATAAAAATAGTATTGTCATGTATTGTTTGTGATTGGGGTATGATGACCCGTTCACCTAAAGTCCTTTATCAATGATACAGGAGAGCCTGACATTTTTCCTTCGTTGTGCCTGTCTTTTTTGTGACCTCTCTTTTAATCTCCTGGCTGACATCTATCAATTAGAATCACCGAGCTTGTAACGCGTCCTTTTCTCAGCAACTACAAAATTGGCAGTCAGAGGGAGGTCAGAACTGTCAGCATGACAGACTGGTCCTGTCCGTGTGAAGGCTAAAGCTTTTTTATTCAAGCCTCACATGCTGTACAGCTCAACCCCCGTCATTTCAGGTGCTGGTTGTTTTCGGCTGTAATGTGTATTGCACACCTCTGTCCTGGGGCAGATTTTTTTTGTCCTTATGGCACTTTTTGCCCTAATTTAGCCTGAATCGATCAACATCCAGTGGTGATTACAAGGGATCTAATGATACGATGTGATACGATTCACGATGCAGTAATACCTCTTTGATCATGGGGTTGAGTTCCAGAACCCCCCATTATTGGTGAAAATCTTTTTATTTAAAAGTTCTACTTAATACGTAATAATAAATTGCACAATCTACTTCCCTGTAGTGCCGTTCCTAAGCCCAGATACATGACTATGCCAACTCAATGATGCAGATTACACCATCCGCAATGTCACCCACTAACGGGGGCAGCAGGAAGGATTCGCTCACGTATTGTCATTATGTACGTCAATTTGCAGATATAAACCTTTTCCTGTGAGAATGTGCGAAAAACTAAAGCGGTCCCGAGGTCAATACTTTATCTGAATGAGTTATCACTGGCTACGTAGCTTTCAGACATGATCGTCCTTGAAGGGTCACTCAGCGCTGCAGCATTCTGCTCTGTTCGGCATTACTGGGTGCTGCTGACTTGCAGCAGACTTTTCATATTCTGCTTCTGATTAGATGATATGCATCCTCATTAGGTCCAAGCACAAGCACTGCAAATTAATGCAGCACTAGAGCAGACAGAGTCAAACACTAAGGTTTCGTGTCAAAAGCTTTGATTTTCAAGTCTGATCCAGGTGACTCCTGGTGAAGCTGATTGAGACAACGTGCCAAATATGGCTACACATTTTAGAAGAATCTAAAATGTTATCTTCCATATTGATTCACAAATGCTAATAAAAAAAACGCAATACCTGATACATGACCGGCTTAATTTTACTTCTCTTTTGTTTGATGTTTTTTAACCAGTTATGTCTCTAGGTGCATCCCAAATTACATGCTTTGAGCACGTTGTTTTAATGCGTCAGAGAAACATAGTCAAATTCAAACAAAAGTGCCCAGATGGTGCACTAAAAAACGGCCAAAAAATACAGTGTGAAATGATGGACGTGTACTAAACGGACGCCGTTATATCTGTATAACAGAAGAGACCAGTTAATAGTGACCATCCTCAAATCAGAAACGGAAGCAACTGTTTCAAATAAATGTAAGTAGTGTTAATGAAATTATTCATTAATAGGAGGTAAACAAAAAAATATAAAACAAAAGCTGGTGGAAATTTTGGGATCAGTTTTTAGGCTTTTTGTGCACTAATGTAAGTGAACAGTGAAGAAGAATGCATGTTGATGGCCGGATGAATCACGTGTTGCCTGGAACCCTCATGAATCTATCTGATCTGACTTATGGCATCTTTAAACCGGCTGCAGGCCAGGTGCCACTTTTGCAGTTCGTTCTCGGTTTGATTTACACAACCATGAAAATGAGAGGACCAGAACTGGTCTTTCAGGTGGGTTGTAGTTCAGCAAGCGTTGTGTCTGCTCGCTGATGGAATTATGACAGCAGCTTCAAGGTTATGTCAAGAGGTTGGCTTTCAGGAGGATAATTAATGTGCTGTTACATTTATTAAAGCATGTGTCAGGTCTGAGTGTCTATACTCAGTGGGAATTTGATTTGTTTTTATTAATTTTATTTATTGAGGAGGCCTGTGGTTGCTGGCGAATCACACACAGGTTCCCAACGCCTCAGGTCTTACCGATGGTCTTATTTTTGTTCACTTGCGGTTTAACGAGTGTGCATACAAATTAGCACTATGTACTGAGAGACCAATGTAGTACAGACCTCTTCAATCACAACTCGACCTAGCCGGCCAGCAGAGCCGAGACCTGATACGATGTACTTAAGTTACCAGCTCTGGTGCTACATGAGTGGAATCAAAGAAAAGACCATGGAAATTGTTTTAGCGTTAAATTAATGTTTTAATGCTTCATATTTTCCATCGGTTGTCATGTTTAAAATGGGTTAAAACGTTGATGCCTTGTGCCATCCTGGCCAACATTTTATATCAGAAGGGATATGAGCGCATGCAGCCTCTTCAGTAAGTGCATTCCCTACAACACAAGTGTGTGTTAAACAGACAAGGTGCAGGGACAACTTGTTTACAGCTTCTGTCATGCAGCATTACTGCAGACGCTCGTTTTGTAGTCCTCTTTGTCCTCTAAATCGCTTCAGTTCAAGTGCTGCCAAGTGAAACGGCTTGTTGACAAGAGATCTGAAAGGATTTGTGTCGTTCGATGATTTAGCGAGCATCAAACACATATCGAGCACTTTGTACTACTTCGGCCCACTGCTTTCTGCAGTTCATAAGTGGACTGGCTGGAATCCGGACGTTCTTGGCAATATCACAGTGTCGACTGTGCATTTATTTTCCCGAGATGACTGCAGAGGTAGAACGTACACGTCTCACCTGCTAGTCTGACCATCGACACTGCCACAGACCTGCTGATCTCATTGCAGTACACGATCAGTACACGATACACATTTTTTGACCATGTTAAAGTGATAACAAATTTGAACAAGGCTTCCTTTTGTTGGTTCTTTTTAAAAATAAATAAATAAATAAACGAATGGAAAATAATTCATTTGTGATTCATTTGTATAAGAAATACAGTTTAATGGTTACAAATGATGCAAATTTTACTTTTTGTGCAAGTATTAATATTTTCATGTGGGTCTCTAATTATACTGTACGTTTGAATACAACCAATCCATCCATTTTCTGTAAATTAATGAATTTAAGTGAATTCTAATTCTCATGCATAACCCCCCCCCACCCCCCACCCCCAAAAAAACGATGACAAAACTATGATGCTAAATCATATCAAATCATATGTTGATTCATCATACCAAGCCGTGCCCCAAGTGAACCGATTCTTTGCAATGATTTGTGAATTGTTACATTCCTACCTATTAGCACTAAATTGTGTAACCAGTTTACCTAGAAATACAGGAATTTCTTTGTTAGGTTCTTGCCTTTGAACTATAATAATGCTGACATTGAGAAGGTAGTGCAGACACGTGGTTAATTGTATTCAATAAAAAAAATTACAATTCTGATGTCCTAATTCTGCTTCAAAGCACACATAGGTGGCCCACGTGTTCTGTTTCTGCCAAGACTGTGGCCCAATTTTTTTCCCCTAATGTTTCGGCTCTGTTTATTTCATACATCTGATCTCTTGTTTTTATAAACTACAGTGTTCTCTGTTTATTTGCCATTTTTTTCACTCCTGACGGAAACAGACGCAGGTGCTCCTCATGCATAAAAGAAGACGGGTTATGCAAATGTTCATCAATAAATCATAAAATGCTTTTAGACCAAGGTGCTTTCTGATCTCTGGAAATTCTGCAAAATAAACAGCACCTTGAAGATAACATTCAGACGACCGCTGCATTAAATAAAGCTTTTTAACCCGGTGTTCAATGCAGAACGAGTGCTGCAATAATTTTCATTTCTTTTAATCTATTATATATGAATATTTTCTTATTCATACTGGATCGGCTTTGGTTTTGCTGTCTGTCAAGTCTTTCTAATTTGTTCTCATTCAAAATACTCTGATCCAAGAAAAAGGAAACGATTTGTTGAAAATGTCAGTGCTGAAGATGTCCAGTTGATCGTTGATGAGTGATTCCTGTTTTATTTCACAGCGAGAAATGAAGGAGCAACTGGCAGCTCTGCAGGAGAGTGAACGAGGACACACAGAAGCTCTGCAACTGTTGCAAAGGCAGCTCACAGAGACCAAGGTAACTCTTAAAGCACAAGATCATATTATTATCTTTATAAATCACCAAATGTGTGCTTATCTTTCTCAGTCTGGAAAAATTTGAAGTTTCTGTGCTTGCCAGTTTACTGCAGTATTAAATATTCTGATGTTCAGTCATGCTCAGCAGAACACCGCTCTCAACCTTGAGTTTCACCAGATTGGACTTTCTAACCGAACCTTTTCATCACAGGATGCGATTAATCTCATTTCTAGTTCCATTCTCTCTCCTCGTCTCTCTGTAAATCATTCTCATTAGGCTGCCTGTTTGCAAGTAACCATGCGTTCTGCCCTGACTAGATAAGAAAAGGAACTGAAGAAGTTTTAAGAATGAAATGGATTGTGCATCATAATATAAACAATGGTTTAACGGTTCATTGTTGTAATTCAGAAATTTATAAGCAAAACAGCTGCGTTCTTACGTGGAGATTAAAAAACATGTTGCTTATCAGAACAAGAAGCTCAAGCAGTTGGAACTAATTTTCCAGAATTATCTGTTTATTTTTTATCAGCCATTTAGAAACACTAGGCAGGATGTGAATAACGGTGTTAAAATAAATGGTGTTACTAACAATGTAATTTTTTGTACCGAGTAATTTAATTCATGTTTCAATCGTTACAATGCTGTTCTCATTACTGACAAAAAATCACCCAAGTATAAGTTACTTTATTGAAATTGTTTGGATCTGGTCCACTGTTCCGTTTTACGCTGGGATACAGGTCATGATATTGGGTTCACAATACAATTTTTGACCGAGATTGTCCTTCGAGCAATACAATACCCCTGAGATGGTCCTTCGAGCTGATTTATGATACCTGGCTAAAGATCTGAATTATTCACTGAACACTTGATTTCAGTGTAAACTTAATCCTGAGTACAGGCTCCTGATAATATAATAATTTTACGATTCCAATATTTTTGGTGGACAAACATAAAATCGAAAAAAATGATGTATATCGGGGTTTTTAAAACCCGCCTTATGAACAAAAACAAGTTCTTTCGAAATCAAGTAAGCTGATGTTTTTGTATATATGCCTGTATTAGCTTGTAAATATGAGGTTTATATATCTGTATTAGCATGATGTTGACAGTAGTCACATCGCATCCTGCTGTATGAGATTCATACTGACTTTAGATAGCGAGCAATAAAAATAAACTCTGTGTGCTGCTATAAACTTTATCTGTTCAATAAAAAAATTGTGTATCCTTCCACAAAAATCCCAATAAATCGCATAAAGGCGGTGTATAAATAGCTGCCGGGAGGACTCACTTCTGTAAATCTGGTTTTATTAAATGGAATGGACCACCGGCAGTGACCCCACCATTGTGCTGGTGAAGGTTTAACTTGTGGCTAAATTCTGTAAATGTTTGTACAAGCATTGATTTAACAGCGATCCTTGCATATTTCATGCATGTTAATGAACAGATGCAGAGTCTCCTACAGAGGGGACCAGTTCAGGAGCTGAAACTCCACAGGCTAATGCCTACTAATGCTCTGCAAATACATAAAACATAACCAGGTGCTTTTAATAAATGTGAAACTGTCAGAAAACAGAGGTGCAATTCGGAACGGAGATAAAATGCAGGGGTGTGGTAGATCATGCTAAAGACGAACACAAACAAGTGAATACATACAGAGATTAAAAACAAAGAAGTAATTATTTGAAAGTACCCACATGTCCATGGTTCTCAAAGCAGTCTGTCATTTTGTGGCAATAAAGTTCGTTTAAAAAGATGATTAGTTACTTTTCTTGGACTAGAAGAAGGTGTAAGGAGTTGTGTTGTTCTTTCCAGCCAATAACACCACTTTTTGTATAACCTATCACTCTGCATATTTTTTATAAATCAAGCAGCCGAATGGCGAATCTTCAACTGATCTGGTTGAGTTTTCTTGATGATGGGTGGGTAATTTTTACTAATTCATTCAAACTTGGACTGTTCAGTACACGAGAGGTGGAGTGAGTCCCCTTTAAACACACATATATCTAACCGTTTCCCTGTAAGCATGAGTGGTTTAGTAGAAGGGAGTTGTATTGTTTCACACACTTATGGAGCGTAAATGCAAACTTGTAGTGGACATGGTGTGTTTACAGTGTTCTATTTTTGCCTGACAATATAGAAAACTCTCCTTCCATTCTCTCTGATGTCAGGAAGCGGTACTCAATATTACATCATGCTTGTCTTGGAGAGTACCTTGTTCGGATGGATGGGTGTAGCAGAGATGCTTGTTTTAGCCTGCAGTGGTTTGATCTGGATGTCTCCGATCTCTTTCAGTAGTGCTACTCGATGCTCTAATGGACATGATTCATTTTGCTGGAAGATGCATCAGACGTCTGCACCTCCTCTTCCCCAAAACCCTGTTCTGTTTAATACCAGTAATTTATCCACCATCATTATACGCAAGCAATCTCTCCCGCCTGATTTTCTATGTACTCTTAAATATTTTTTCTCTTTTTTTTACTCTCCTGACCAAATAACAATCTAGTCACATCAAGGAAACATGTTTTCCTCCATTGTTGCAGACCCTTACCCTGGACAAGATCTGAACTGGCTTATGGCCTATTATACAATGGCTTATGAACATGCCTTCCTTAATAAAACACGTATTGGTAAGACAGCTGTCTAGGTAAACAGCAAGGCAATGAGACGACTCACTTGAACTTAAAGATATTAGTATGACAGTCTGATTTATTCATAATTCCACTTTTTTTGTTTGTTTTTAAGTCCTCAGCTAAAAGCCTGCGAGCCGCGATCGGCGAGGCATTCGAGCGACTGCATCGCTTCCTGCGCGAGCGGCAGAAGAGCATGCTAGAGGAGCTAGAGGCCGACACGGCTCACACGCTGACCGACATCGAGCACAAGATCCAGCGCTACAGTCAGCAGCTCCGCGACGTAACCGAGGGCATCCAGATCCTGCAAGAGAGGCTGAGCGAGACCGGTCGACACGAGTTCCTGGAAGGGGTGGCCCTGACGTCCGAAAGGTAAGGACACAGGCGGCGCATGAGGCAGGATAATAGCTGGGGATGGCGGGGAGGCTTTTCAATAGTGGATCAATATGCAATAGCTTTGCAGTCTATAATGCCTTGTCTCCTTTTCTTGTAAATGCTGGTCAGAGAGCAAGTGATTCGAGGAAGGTATTGCTGGTGGAAGATTCCCAGGCAAGTCAGGATATTTAAAATTTTAAATCCAGTGTTTTAACAGTCTTTTTCTGCTGCGGGAGACAAGTTAATGCACATAATTATGACAAGAGTCCCAACAAGTTATTTTCGGATTCATTCATGTAGTCTATAGAAGTGAAGGAAAGCAAACCCACCATGACCAGGAAAAAAGAGGGAGTAAAATACAAAAACTAGATTACGTGTAAAATATATTTCTATATACTATCTACAGTGGAACCTCGGTTAACGAACGCCCCTGATAGCGTCCAATTCGGATAACGACCAACCATTTCACTAAAAATT